>VWZF01004740.1:536811-587854 GCA_013396755.1 Sclerurus mexicanus | reverse complement strand
ACAAACACACAACACCCGCCCCGCACATACACAGAGATACCCACGCCCCGCACACACACAGATACACTCACCCCGCACACACACAGATACCCACGCCCCGCACACACACAGATACACTCACCCCGCACACACACAGATACCCACGCCCCGCACACACACAGATACACTCACCCCGCACACACACAGATACCCACCCCCCGCACACACACACAGAGATACCCCAGCCGTACACACGCACACAGATACACCTGCCCCGCACACACACACAGATACCCCAGTCCTGCACACACACACAGGCATTCTGAGGCTCTGAGTCCATATCTCCCCCTTGTTTCCCAGATACTCTGACATACAAGTGTCAACTGAGACAACCGAGCAAGGCTCCTAACTCTTTTAATGAACCCAGTGAAATACAGCTTTTACCTTTTCCCTGCCCAGGATAGCTTCCCTATGGGCAGCCCATGGCCAGCAGGGCCTTCTCCTTTCCTTTCCTTTCCTGCTGACTCCTTCCAGGCACCAGTGGTTTTACTGGGCTTCAATTCATCCCTTTCTGCACCTCAAGCTGAGAACAGTGTTTTCCTAACACCAGGAGAGAGGAAATCCAGCTGCAGCAGTCACACCAATCCTGCCTCCCCACTGTGATGTGCCCATGGCCAGACCCAGTACAAGGAGTATCATACCTGTGACAGCACCCGTGTGGGAGCATGTTGAGTTTCTTACTCTGCTCCCCCATGCTGATCCCCTGCAGTTCTGTCATGGGTACAACATTGTGGCATTAAGTTTTTTTCCTTTTAAGCACCTTAATTGCTATAACGAGCCTTTCTTACCACTTCATGCTTGCAGCTGAGACTTGATGCTCAAGTAGAGATTGTAATTGGCCTTATAGGCACGTCAAAGCCATGTCTTGTCCTTTAAACGATCAAATGTGTCTCCAAACTCCCCTAAATTTTGCTGTGATATTATTAAAATATGAACAATACATACAGTATGAACCTGCAGTACCTCACTCAGATTTCTATCAGAAAACTGTTTACTTGCTACAGCCTGACAGGCACCGCTTTGCTTTCGTCGTCCCAGAGATGCACCCACCTCTAAGGTGAAATGCAACAATGCCTTTAATGGGGCACAAAAACACTGTGCAGACAGTGGGCTTTGTGGCTCAAAGTCCCAGACTCTGCTGGCAGCAATGCCAGGCACACACCAGCTAAACTGGTCAGAGCATCAGGGCGAACACTGCTTTCCCTGCAAACAGCACTGGAGTCAACTCGATACTTTATCGTGCAAATGTTGAGATGCCCTCCTTGTCCTCTGGGGTTCTGAGTAGCAATGAGTAAATAATTCACAGCAAATAATTTATTCAAAACTTCTGTCTGCGTCTTGTGTCAGTCCAAGAACACAAAATCATGTTCTTCTTGCTCACGTTCAGTCAACCCATGCTTTAGAGTTTGGGTTTGAAATCCAAAGGCTAGGACATGTGAGGAGCTGCTTCAGGGGTTTCGCTGCACTGTATACACATGTATGTGCTGAGTGGGTGCAGCTGGCTTTGCATCTGACATCCATTTGTCCCTGTTCCAGTGGGATGAGCTGAATTTACTGCCAAGGGATGGCCTTGAGCTCAAGGAAAGAGTCCCTTTAGTGGACAAGGTTATCTTCAGATTGTGGACAGAAAATAGTTCTAGTGAGAAAGAAGGTCCTTTTAAAGTGACAATATAGGTCAGGGCTTCTCTAGCCATCCCTTCTGAGTGGTGTTATTAATGTCCTCTCTTATAGTCTTGATAAATGTTTATTCTCCTGCATTTTCGTGCAAATCCTGGCCCTGGGTTCTGCCTCTTACAAGGTGACCACAGTGTGAAAGAGCAAAGGGTGGATCTTTGCACGTGTGCAAGGGTGCCGTGCCATCCCAGGGGATAACAAGAAAAGCTGGTACCAGTGGCACAGCCGCCCTGCGAGCTGCAGCAGCACTGCTTCTGTCCCTTGGCTGGGACAGGGCGCTGGGCAGAAGGGACCTTCATTCAAAAAGCAATTCAAAACACCCCCAAAAATCCCAGCAGGGCACTAACAACCCATTTTGTCTCACAAAAGCTGTCTGGTGCCAGTAATCTCAAGAACAATAACAGTTAAAAGGGATACAATTGTTTATTTCCCATTTCTTTACCATAAACTGAAGCAGGATAGTTGCTGGACCCTAATAATGGAAAGGGAAGCAATTATCCTTAGAAATAAAGCTTTTGGAAAATGCCTTTTATCTCACTGGAAATATGTGTATTCCTTCATACAGGGAAGGAGTTCCCTGTATGAATTCCTCCCTTCAGATAGAAAAGGAAATTTTGCAGATTTTAATTAGATCAGTTGAAAATTTGGGAAAAAGGGAATCTGATTTGCTGTGAAGCTCCTTAGTGAAGAAAAGTTTTGAAAGTACAGGAACTCAGAGAGACCTTTAAATCTCCATGGCTAAAAATACCATGGGTTTTGGGTTTTTTTAATCTCTGCCTTAGATGACTTCAGGTCATCAGAACATGAAAACTAAAGAAGAAAAGTGAAAATCTTTTTCTTTTCAACTTTCTGCACTTCCAAATCTCTTCGCTGCTAACTGGGCAGTGGGCAATCCCTGCAGGGCTGCCATTCTGCTTGGATTTGCAAGAAGTGGTGCAGCTTGATGGAATACAACTTGACAAGATGTTTGGAGCTACGGCTGGTGATGCAGACACGAGCAGGAGATTCCTACACCTTCCCTTCAGTAGTTTTAATTTTTCTTTAGATTACTTTTATTAGCCTTATTTCGGATTCTATCTTTTTTTTTGCTCCAGTGAACACATACTGAGCAAACACCCCAAGCCAGCTGCTCCATCGGTGCCCGGTCAGGACAGCTTGGTCCATGTTAGTGGAAGAGCAGCAATTCACATCAGGGGACTTACACCTGCTGCCCCCACTAAACTGCACAGGGAAATTAGTTTCGTTCCTGTTGTCGCAATATTCCTTCCATTCTGAAATGGTCCACAGGGTCACAGAATCATTAAGGTCATTGAGTCCAACCATTAAGCCAGTACCACCACGTTCACCACTAAACCAAGTCCCCAGGTGACATATCGACACACCTTTTGAACACTTCCAGCAATGGTGGTTCCACCACTTCCCCCGCCAGCCTGTGCCAGGGCTTGACAATCTTTTGAGTGAAGAAATTTTCCCTGATGTCCAACCTAAACCTCCCCTGTTGTGATTTGAGGCCCTTTCCTCCTATTGTGACACTTACTACCTGGGAGAAGAGACCAACCCCACCTGGCTCCAAACTCCTGTCAGGGAGCTGTGGAGAGCAGTGAGGTTCCCCCTGAGCCTCCTTTTCTGCAGGCTGAGCCCTTCCCTCAGGTGTTCCTCATGAGACCTGTGCTCCAGACCCTTCCTCAGCTCCACTGCCCAAGGGCAGTTTGTCTTTATTTGCTTGTCAGGCTCATGGTCCTCTCCCCCTTCTGCTAACACAGAATTCACATCTTTGATTCCTGCCTGCACACAGACACACCCTCAGGCTGTTTGGCTGCCCAAACCATGGCGGGTGTTTTCTGGCCAGGCTGACACCGAGCTGCATCATTTCACAAGAGGTAATACCTGCAGGAGCCGGCAGGAGATAAATGACCTGGAGCAGCGGTGACATTGCTCATTAACTTAATGCCATTTGCTGCTCCGCGAGCGTGCCTCTGCACACTCTGTCCCTGCAAACACAGGGTGGGAAGTATTTGCCGAGCCCTCCTCACGCTCCCCATGCGTGTGGTCCATGCGTGGAGCTCTGCAAGACACATCGGCCCCAGCACAGCTTCCCTGTGCCAGCCAGCAGAGCTCACGCTTGGGCATTCGATGTCCTCAGAAATGCCCCACCAACTGCCCCCACAGACACAGGTGAGGGTTTAGCACGCATTTGAATTGTCAGAAAGGAAGCAAAGGGCCCAGACTGGCAATATCCAGACTGGGAAGAGCGGGGGGGTAACAGCACACAGCGCCAGGGAACTGTGGAGGGCGCGGCAGGTAGGGGCACTCAGGCACGTGTGAGTATTTGTATGAGACCAAAGGGGTTTAATTTCATCTTCCCACAATTCACATCTCATTTTAGCCTTTAGGGCGAATACCTTTGAAGCGTTACCCTTATGCTCGCTTGCCCTGGATATGTGTCTTCAAGCCAGGTCTTTTCCTCAGTATGCAATTTTTAATTCCTTAAGAAAGATAGTTTTGGGTATTTAGGAAGAAATTCTTCCCTATGAGGGTGGTGAGGCGCTGGAGCACAGTATGCAGAGCAGCTGCGGATGCCCCATCCCTGGAAGTGTCCAAGGCCACGTTGGACAGGGCTTGGAGCAACCTGGTTTAGTGGAAGTTGTCCTTTCCCATGGCAGGGAGGTGGAACAAGATGAGTTTTAAGGTCCCTTCCCACTCAAACCATTCTGTGATTCTATGATTCTATATATAATTACTCTGGAGCTAGACATGGTTTACTTTGTATTAAGTGACTGGAACTATTTTACTATTCCATCACTGCCTCACATTATTTTTGCTATGTTTAGTCCTTGGTTCACAGGCTTCCTTTCCTCAGCAAGTCCGACCCACCCTGTATTTCAACAAAACCACTGAAATCTCTACATAAAACTGGAAACTTACCGGCACAGTGACTGCTTTCATCCTATGCCAGCTGGGCAAAAGCAAATGCTGTCAAGTGCACATCTGAGAGGGCAGTGGAAAGGGTTTGCTGTCATCGCCACCTGCACCAGCTGCAGCCTGTTTCCCCAGCATCATATTCCCCATCCACAGCTTCAGGGGGAACCCAGGGGAGACCCCAGAGGCAAGACAGGCATGGGGATTTGGGGTGCTAACTGCCTGAAATGCCAAGTAGGAAGGTGATGCCTTCTGTACTCTGTGCTCTGTGCCCAGTGCTTTAGAAGTAGAGGGGTCATGGCTAAATCCACAGTTGTCTCTGCTTCAGACACTCAGCACTGTCAAAGCAAAGGTAAGGGGGAAAAAAGGGAAATGGGCTGTGGGTGGTGACTGCCCAGTGATGTGGATTGGAGAGTTCAGCCAGAACTTCCCAGACAATATATCAAAATGCTATGTAACCACATGGCTATATACTGTGCCTGTCCCTATATAATTTATATATATATATATATTTAAGCTGCAAATGGATGCCTCATTTGTATTCAGTCAGGATTTGCTTATTGGGGACAACAAATCCGGACCCCTATCCATGTCAGGGCTCTGTTCTAGCTGAGTTAGAGAAAAAAAAGGCAGAAACCCACATTTTGAATGTAAAGGGAATAAACAGCCTGGAGAAAAGGCATTCTCCAATCTCTGCTGGCAATCGGCTTCTGTGCTGGAGCAGGAGGGATTAGAGCACTTAGAGAAAGATAAACTTCCTCTGTGTGATGCAGTGGAGAAAACTCTCGCTTTGCAGATAAAGCTCCCTGGGTGCCATCTTCAGGGCTGTTTATCCGCTCTGCATTTCCCAGGCTAATTTACAGGCAGTGGCTTTCTCTGTGTGCAGTGTCCTGCACTTTTGATCCTTTGTTTTACATGCCCTGAAAATCATGGACTTGTGAAAAGTCTGTGAACACAGAACACGCAATAAATGGTTCCCGTCCACCCTTCCTTCTGTGCTTTTCTGTATCACCTCCCCAGCCGGAATCATTCCCATCCTTTCTCTCTCCCCCTCGGCAAGGACATGTGTTTTAATTCAGGGTCTTGTCTTTCATCCCTTCAAACCCTCGAGTCTTTCATACTGAAGCAGGATAGTGGTTGTCCAGGTCCCACCAGTAAGACTGCTGGTGCACTCTGGAGTCGATGACCTGCAACCAGGCTCTGATGTCATTTATAAACAGGTTGAGACTAAACAAAACACTGATTTCAGTGGCACTTCTCACGATTTACATTTGTGTAACAAACTTCGGTTCTGCTACAAATATCCAATTTCTCTTCAATTTAAAGGGAATACAGTTCACCATGTGGGAATAATTCTGTTTGGCTTCTAAAACTGGCTGCGCTGGGGACTGAGTTTACCAAATAAGAAAACCCCTGACTTTGCATAGCTCAGACTACAAATAATTTTTTGGGAATAGGAACCTCTCATTTTTCGTGTGGCAAACTTTTACAAAAGGAGTGCATTAAGCCATATTTTCATACATTACACAGTTATTAATGAGCTCAGAGATGGAGTCACAGTAGAGGGGTAATATCTTGATGATCACTTTTAAGTTTTATTGCAAACCTGCTAGAGTCATGGGACTTAATACTTCATTTGAGGACAAAAATAAGTATTTTTGTAAGGAATCAGCATCTATCTGCAATTTCAAGCCATGGTATCAAAACGGATCCCTTAGTGGGAACCTTTAAATAATTTCCTTTCATTGTGCAAAGCCTCCACTACTTTGCCCTTAGTATTTCTACCTATTATCTTTTACTGCTGCCTTTCCTTTTTATGACCCGATTTTTATTTACAGTACAGGGCTTAATTTAGTAGTGCTGACACAGTTACATTTGCAGCGATAGCTTAATTACTGTATATTCATGAACAGGGTGGTTAGGGATGGCAGCTACTAGCACGACAGATTCATTTGCATCATTGTCATGGGCATGCTGCACAAATGAGTTTATGTTTGTGAAGTAACTATTTAATGGGACTATTTTGGTTCCGTAAGACCCTAAGTCTGGAGGAGAACAGGGAGCTGCCCCTAGCACTGCACTGGTCTGCAACTTCTGCAAATTGCATGATGATTATACTGACAGATGGTACGCAATGCCATTTTCCAACTCAGCAGAACATGGAAAAATATAATAAAGACACGACAGAGATCAGAGTCTTTATCAATGGGATTTGAAATCTAGTGCACCATATGCTTGGTATAAAAAGAAACATTCATCTGAAAAAATTAAAGCAGAGCATAGGCTGAATTTATCTATTATTCTTTGTAGACCTCTTGGATAGGTCTTAATCCATAATTTTAAATATAAATGTAACTGTAATGAGTGATAGCTTGGTGCTTTAATGTCTTCTCTGCTCCCTAGTAGTGAGACCTTCCCTCAGTGCTCTGAAAACGAGACTCTCTCTGTGCTGAGGTGATTTTGTCAGCGGGAAATGGGCTGGCCCCAGACTTTGTACCCATCCTACTTGTTGTCAGCAGACCTGACCCGATGCCTGGGGGCAGAGGGACCTCATCCAGCAGGGTCTGACCTCGCCGTTGGCAAAGACCCAAAGATGCATCTTCAAATACTCACAGCCAATGCTGGTATTTCTGCAAGAATTATTATAGCTGGTTTTTGTTGAGACTTCCTTGGTGGCAACAAATGAGGCGCTCAACAGCCTTGAAGGACTTTGCATCTTCACCTGATGCTTGAAACCTAGGCTTAAAAATTCTGTGGATAAATATATCCCTTCCAGGCAGGCTGCAGGGATAGCCGTCATTCCTGACAAAATGCCCACGGCCAGTGCAGGTGTGCAGGGAATGCTGGACTGTTGTTGCCTGGACATGTTTCATTTCTGGTGTTCACTGCGCAAGGAGAAAATCGCAGATCTTGAATCACTGAGATACTCTGGTATACGCCTGATGCTCGGCGCAGGAAGAGTCCCACAGGGGTTACTGCACTTGCTGAAAATCAGGTATTTACTGAAGTGCATCCCCTAATCTGCATCAGGATCAGTTCTGAGGGCAGCCAGAATGCACCGTGACATTCCCTTGAGGACATGAACTCTATTTATGCAGCCGTGGGATAAAGGTGGTTGGGAAGGCTAGCGATACAGACAGGAACGTAACCAGTGATGACTCTGCTTCCCCTGGGGCAAGGGGACATTTCCCAGCCTTATTTATCAATTTGTGATACACAAAACCAGTGGTTTGAAAATATAATCCTTTTTCTTCCTTTTACCCTAACTGTTAGCTTGTTCTTTGGGGTATACAGTAGCCTAAACAAGAGCTCCTTTCAACCACACCTACATGAGGAAACAGGGATTTGTTTGGAATAGGTAGAGATGCCATTCAGCTCATTTTCATTGGCTTCTGATACACAAGAAAAAGCTGGGAGAAAATGAGAGGTGTGTTCAGTTTTCTTGTTCATCCAGATGAGCTTGCTGAGACAGCAGGACTATAAAACCCCAAAACGGTAGCGGGCTGAGCCCTAGGAAAGCTTCAGCACAGAGAATAAATGTAAAGACACAGTACAGCTTGTGTGGAAAAGTGGTCTGAGGGGAGGTGTGCTTGTTAAAAACTGAGCATGCTGGGTCCATGCTTCCTCTAAGGTCACTCCTAAGTCACTCCTTAAGATAGGGCACCTCCAAGGCATCATTGCTTTAGGCACCATGTATTCAAATCCTTCTCACATCTGGTCTCCATGGCACGATACTGAAGATACTCATGCCTCATCTGCATCAGGGGTCTTACCAATGTAACCCAAACTCCTTGTTCCCTTTCTCCCTGAAGCAGAAAGGCCTGGATACTCAGGGTCCATAAATCCCATCATTTCTTGCCGTTTTAGATCCATGTTGGTTACGTACAACACAAGTGACAGAGGTTGTTGACAGACCCTCACTCAGAAGTTAGCAATGTCCATGCTGGACCATGCTGGACCATGCTGGACATCAGTCTGGCAGACAGGAGAGATTAAAACTGGGGCGAGCAGACAGCAGCACTTTCCTACTAAATGCTCCCAGGCTCTCACCGCTTGCAGCCCTGGCACCTCCCACACCAGAGATGTGATCTTTGTATTTGAGATCCCTCAATGATGTTTTCTTTCTCTGGCTTTCCCTGCTTGCTTTCAAATTTTGCAACCTTCTAGAACCCACAGCATCCTGTGGCAAGGAGTTCCACTGCTAATTCACATATTCACTAAAAAAATAACTTTTTTTTAAAAACTAGTTATCTACTTGTTATCTTCCATTCCTGGAGTCTTGATTGACTCCCACGTAGACAACCCTGTGGCCTTGGCTGTTCATGGATTTAGGATGTGTCAGCAGGATGTCCTTGGCAGGGCTGAAAAAGTGTTCCATTGGAATCCGACTTGGTCTCTGTGTTCCCAAGCAGCAAAAGCTGCTATATTACTCAGTAGTATATTCACGCTATAAATACACTTTTTGGGGGGCATTAATTCATCCTTATTTACCTCAGCAGATAACAGAACTCCAGGCTCAGATTCGTGTGGCAATAAAAAACAACAGAAATTTCTCCCAGATTATGAAGATTTGTCATGTTGTCACTATGTTTATTTTCTCCATCTATTTCTCTCCTTCCTGTGCATTGCTTTATGCTCTGCAGGGCCCTCAGGGGAGGAAAAGAGGGCATTGTTTTGAAAAATATAAGGATTTTTTGATTAAAGGATACAAAATTAATTTGCTTCACAGAGCCTGGAAGCACATTATTTGACAACTGTACTCCACTGAACAAACACAGCGCACATGGCCAAATTCATCATGTTGATCACCAGACCTTGGCCATTTGTTCTTCAGCTATGCCGTCGCTTTTGCAAACAGAGAATGTGAATTTGGTAAAACAGAGGGAACCACAAGCTGGTTTTTTCACTAACTTGCGTGAGGTTAAACTCATGACATGGCTGGAGCTGACACTGAACTGGGAAGAGCAGCAGAGCACAACTGGTCGCACTGGTGACACAGGACACCATAAAGACAAGTGCTGGAGACTGAACCACTTCTATTGGTAAACCCAAACTTAGGTTTAGTAGCAAGGACCTAACCTTTAGAGCAGAGAGATCAGAAGAGTCACAGTGGTTTTCTCTGAAAAATAGATTTTTCCCATCTGAAGTGGGAAGCACCGAGGTTCAGAATCACATCTCGATGGACACCAGAGAACCACCAATGCTCTCGTGCTGGTCCACATTGAAGCTGCTAGTCACTGTGCTCTGAGGTTATTTTGGTTCTCTGATGCTCTCTGAATAGGGCACTGTCTGTCCTTCGGGCAGATTCAATTAGCAAGCTGGGAAACAAAGCTGAACACAAGTTTTCTTCCTCAGCTATTTATACACCAGAAAATAGGTGACAGAAATCCGTGCGGCTGCCCTGACCCGGAAAGGCATGTTTGTACAGCGCTGTCCCTATGGATGCGGCTCCGCTGGTCCCAGCTGGGACATCCACTCGATGCACAACAGTTACATCGCCTGTTACAGCTCCTCGTTGCTTTGTGTTGTTGTGTGTTACAAGGAAGAGCCCAAAATTACTCACGCAGGCAGAAATGTCACTATGGAAACAAGGAGACAGTTTAGCCTGGTTTGGCCAGTATTGAC
The DNA here is from genome assembly GCA_013396755.1 of Sclerurus mexicanus. NCBI lineage: Eukaryota > Metazoa > Chordata > Aves > Passeriformes > Furnariidae > Sclerurus > Sclerurus mexicanus. The sequence goes on along the minus strand of VWZF01004740.1, from coordinate 577,597 downwards.
AGAGCTGCTCTCATAGCCCAGAAGATGGTGCGACCCTGGGTGTCTGCTGGAGAGCTCCCAAGGAGCACAGATCTTTAAATCTTCCTATATATATATATATATATATACTGGGCATAAGAGACGTTAGCAACTTTTTCCTATTTACACAGTGCCTTGCCATATTTGAAGGACTTGAGGAGCGCACAGACAGGATGAGACCTAAGAAAGCCACTTCAAGACACCATGTTTTGCCTGACCCAGCCTTTCGAAGGGATCAGATACGGGTCTCTCCATCAGTGTGTGTTTAAAAATCACGCTTTGTTTATATGCGCAGAGCAGCTCAGGTCTGCGTTCTGCAGCCCCAGGTGGGCTGTAAGTCCTGGGCTCAGTATGGAGGGTGTCCCACATACTCATAGGCAAAAACCACATTCTGCTGTAGGACCAGCAGCGACACCACAGCAGAACACCTTGTGTGTACAGTGCAAGCAGCCCTGTGAACCCAAGTGAAAATACTGGTATAAAACCAAGTCGAAACCCTGCTGCTTGTGAGCAGAGAGTCCCTTCTTCCTGTGATGTTTCCCTCCATTCGCCTCAGTCTGTGCAGAGAGCTTTCGGAAGGATGCTGCTGTAACCATTTGCTCTGCAGATGTGTTCTCTGTGGGGTCTTGCTCTGTAGTCACTTGTCTGAAAGGTGAGCATGAGGAATACATGGAGAGGAGACTCTTCCTGCAGCTCAGCACAAGCTCTCCCTGCCAGCACAGACTCTCATACATCCTGGGGTATAAAACCAATTTAAGTCAAAAATACAATGGGAAGCAGTAAGTGTGTAATGTCATTGGTTTAAATGCCTTCCACACACCTCCGTATCCAGGGAGAAACTCAATGTGGCATTCAAGTGGATGGTCCCTGTAGGCTGAGTGGGAATATGCTCTCCAGGACCACCTTAGGGAAATTTGGGATAGTTATTCCTGCCAAAGGTGGGGAACATGTTCATGGCTCCCACCACTTCTCAGACACCCTCAGCTTGAGCCAGTTTCCCTGTGGCAAGCAAAGTAATTACTCTCATTGGGAGGAGTTTGATGTTTTTATTGTTTTCTGTAGCCAATTATTGGTGAAGAAAGAAAACAGAAGGAAAAAGACAGGTTTTAACCATCTTGTGCAGATCAAATCTTCTCAGTCCTAGAATACCAAAAGTGCTTGATGGCCCTAGACCTCCTGCAGTGAGCCAGGACCGTGCCGACTGCCTGGGAAGCATTTCCAGTGGTGGTGGGAGCTGTAGGGCAGCGCTTCAGGGTAGGTGCTCTTGCCTTAATCTGAGAGCAACACTCAGCTTCAGATCAGCCTTTGAACACAAACCTTGATCCAGTGCTGTCAATCCACTGTCCTCTGCTGAACAGCAAGTGAAAGCAAAAGACTTCCCCCAGCTCAAGTCAAGATTAACGTGGACAATTTTTCTCATTCATCTTCTCTCCATGAAAGCAGCTAAGCCAGTGCACCCACAGAGATGAATTTGGGGAGAGGTATGAGACACACAGACATACCCTCCTACCTCCAATTTCCTGAGCATGCATTAGAGGATGGACACTTCCAGTACAGCCAGGGAGTTGTGACCAAAGGTTAGCATAATTTCAGAAAGACACGATTTTCTCCAAAAAATACAGTTTAAAAAGATAATTAATTGATCCATTCCAGCTTTTTCTTTTATTCTTTTCTCTTTTGTCTGCTTTTTCCTCAGCCCATCCTGTAACTATGTCATCCTTTATACAACTACATTTCTTACAACAGGCAGCTTCAAAGAAAATTAATCTGATAGAGTCAAATGTACCTTGGTCCTTTCTGGGCTCATGTCTCTGATCTGACCCATTTTTTCCATGCTGCTCAAAAGAAATGGAAACAAATCTTCCTGCAAATTGCTGCCTCCTTTGGCCTCTAATTTCTATTATGTGATTCATTTCGTTCTGTATGTGAAATAAAATATGAAAAGATGATAATTTTTTCCCCATTAAGGCAAGTTTATATTGGGACCTCTTAGAGGCCAGCACTTCTTGTTCTTCTTACTCTCACTGTGGTACTACTAGAAACACACAGGCCAGCAGGAAAGTGAGTTGCTACAGCCAAGAGCTGTGACCAATGTCAGGGAATCTGCCAGGTTCCTCCGTGTTAGGAAACAGGAGCGTTTTCACTCAGGCTGCTCTAGCAAACGGAATGTATAATACTTTCCCCTAGAGCAGAAGGTGGGATACGTTCCCATATATAATATAATTTCTGTGGGAGGAAGATGTCTGCATCATTAGTTCCGTGTTCTCGTTTGCTTGCATTGTGCTTTGCTTTCAGGTCTTAAATCTCCGAAAGATTCCCCTTGGAGAACATGGAAATTAAAGACTGAATTAAGAATGAGTTAATTGTCTTCACTAATTGTAATGCTCCTGTTACCTGGTCCTTTGGAGCAGCGGGAAGAGCAGCTGCTGCTCTGCCATGGCAAGCTTCTGCTCCCTGCAGCCAGGGAAGAACTGCACGTTTGATTGCAACGCTTATTTCAGTCTCCAGCGTCTTGGTGGACACTTCAAATGTTTGCTGATGCCCAAGTTGTCCCTGCCCTGGGATAAGCCTGGGCAAACTGCAGGGTCCTGCTGAGCTTTGTCACAAGCATTTGCTGTCTATACATCTTCCCCGCTATAGAATTCCCCACTTCAAATTTAGCCAGGAAGGCACTGGTGAAGGACTGCCACATAAAATCTAGTTTTTCAGCTTCATTATGTCAGCTTTTGTGCTTCAGCCCTTCAAGTCCCTTTAAAGACTAGAGGTCACCCTGGCTGGTTGACCAGGGTTGCCAGTAGTGATCTGGTCAATCTGCCCTCCCTTTCCAGCATACCATGGCAGTGAAAGGTGGTGGGTGTAATTTAAGACCCAAACAGTGTTGTGACAGCTCCACTCTCCCACTGGATATCATCCTTCCCAAGTGCAAGTTGTTTGCCACCAGCTGGGGAAATGACTGATCTTTGTTAGACGTCGTGATGTGTGTGGGGCTGGTGCCCTGGGCAGCTGCAGCAGGCTACTTCTCCTCTTGGAGCACCATTTGGATTCACACGGAGCATTCTCTGGACCTGGTTTGTGGCCATGAAACCGGTGGGAACACCTCTAGTACGTAGTGAGCCTTCAGTATCCCTCATCCTGGGGAGGGACTGCAGTGTCCCCTGTCCTTGGGTGTGCCGGGGAGCACTCTGTAAAATTGGATGTGAAAATAAGTCTAGTCCCAAAAGGCATCTGTCAGTGTTATTCCTCACTAATCCTGCCTGCTCTTAATTTTGGAAGTGTTTCTGCCGTGCATGCTGTCAGCTTATCAGCTCTTTTATTCAGCACAGGCTGTCTTGGACTAGCCCAGAGGTTTTTGCACCGTTCGGGAGGTGCACTGGGGGAGAAGGAGAGACAAAAGCCATCTGTAATTTGGATACTCCCTGCAAAGAGATGTTGTTTCTTACCAAGTTCTCACTGAATTTCCAAGCTTCACTTCCTCTTACAAAGTGGCACATAAAAGTCCCCAAGCCCTCAAGACAGCCTTATGCTCACTGACTTTATAGCACATTGCAGAACAGTCACAGTGACCAGAGATTATCGAAGAGTCAGAGAACCACCTGAGCGAACAGTTTGGTTCTGAAGGCAGCAGTGTCAAGTCAGAAAACAAGCAGATACACATGGCCCAACTTTTTTCTTAAGAGTGCACTTTGAATTAATGTCATCCCTGTAATAGTTTTTTAGCTTTCCATGAGAAGTTTTACCCCCTTGAAATTAGCTCCACTTTTGACACATAACGATGCAATTGTTCATCACATCTTTGATTCTACATTAGCTGTTGGAATTCAAGGCGTTCCCTTTTCCTCTTTTTTGAGAGTTTCTTAATAACAAAGTTCAGTTAAAAAAGAAAAAGAGGCGTGTCTTCATATGCATTTCCAATGCATGTGTAAAACTCACAGCCCGCCCCAGGGCTGTCTCCTGAACTGAAAGCCCTCCATGATTTTTTATAAACACTACAATATATCTCTGCCATTTCATATTTTGCAGCAGGCGCTCTGAGAGGACATAAAATATGTCAACGTACCCTTCAGAGGAAATGGGAGAGGAGTGTCTCGGCTGCAGAGCTTTGTGTGCGGAGGGAGAATGACAAGTGGTGGGTGTTTGGTTCTGGCACGTTCCGCTGGCAGGCTCCTCGCCTTTGGGGGTGGAGAATCGCGGTGCGACTCATGTGGCACCAGCTCTTTTTATCTAAATTGCAAATTTAGATCCTCCTTTTTTTGGGGGGGAAGCTTTTAATCAAGGGAAAGGCAGGGTGCTACTTCTTGTTTAGCAAACATTTCTTCGGATGTTCACAAATGGGGAGAAGGGAGGGAAAGGAAATCTCTACTGATACAGAAGTCATCAGTCATTGTTCAGAGTGAATCAGCCAGGGTGTAAAGGCACCACTATCGCATCAGTGGGCTCCAGTGGGAAGGTGGGGAGAGACATTGTGCCAAAGTCATAGGATAACAGAATACTAGAATGATTTGGGTTAGAAGGGACCTTAAACCTCATCTCATTCCAAGCCCTTTGCCCTGGGAAGGGACACCTTCCACTAGAGCAGGTGGAATGTGTTGGAAGGTACTGGAAGCCAGATCAATGATTTTTACTGCAGCCTGGAAAACTTTATCCCATGTAGTAAACTTTGAGTGGAAAGAAGCAGGAAAAATTCCAAATTTAGATTCCATCTCTGAATGGTGTTTGATAAATTTCACTGGATCTGATATGTCCCTAAGGCTTGGCAGAGCACAGAGTGCTGATATTACCTGCATTTCCTAAGTGCAGGATCTCTTATCTGCAATTACATTTCAGTGTGATAAAAAAATTCTGGTGGTTCTGTACACTTGTATGTGTATATGTACATATATATGTGTGTATATTCATTCATCCTGTGAGCAACTCTGAATCTAGAGCACAATGTGCCTCTAGCCCAAATTAAGATAAAGGGCAAAAGAGCCAGGTTTTCATAGAGCCATAGAAGGGTTTGCGTTGGAAAGGAACTTAAAGATCATCTCGTTCCAATGCCCTGTCGTGGGCAGGGACACCTGCCACCAGCTCAGGTTGCCCCAAGCCCCATCTGAGCCGGCCTTGAACGCTCCCAGGGCTGGAGAAGTGTTCATTTCATCCTGGCAATATTCACTTACACCTTTAGGAATCTTCTGCTACAAACGGGCTCTTGTTCTTACAGCCCAAGGAATGCAAGCTACAGTGTAAAACACTCAATAGAATTAAAAGAATCAAAGCTGTGGAGGTGTAAAGTGAAGGCAGGGAAATGTTGATTTACTGGTAAAAAGAAAGAAGGATTTATTTCTGATTTTATTCATATTTAATCATGGATAGTCAATGAAGGCAAAATGTAAATGGTGCCAGGAAGACCAGAAACTTCCCCAAATCAGTTTCTCGCCCTTTCAAGGGGAGAGCAGTTCCCTAACTGAAAATTGTCATCATTTGTCATAAGAACAAGGAATTGCAAAGACTGGCAAGTGATGGCAGTGTAACTGAGGCCCGGGGTGTTCTGAGAGCTCAGGAGAGGGAGGATGTGTGCTCTTGAGCCAGAAGGGTGTCAGAAGGTGGGGAGTGAGGCTTAGAACAGCTGGAAACCTGCTCAGGACCGCCAGGCAAATGCTTTCCTTTCCAGTGTGAATCCTATCCCTGTGCACAGTTCGAAGTAATAAAAAGTAAGCTCTAGAAGAGATAAATGACACTATTAGTTGTTTCTGACTTACTACCTCTCTCTGCCTGGAGATTGCTGTCTTCCACGGACAGGAATTGGGAGGCATTATTCTGAAGAGACTGGGACTACAGAGGTTCTCTGGGGTGTGGGTGGCAAAACCCATCCAATTTCAATGTTATAGCAGTATACACATATACACACACACACACAGAGGTCTATATGTGCATTTATACATAGTTGGGCCTGTTAAAATGTAGAAAGTAAATGCTGTAACAAAACAACATTTTTTGATGTCTTGTATTCTCAATATGATATAGAGAACAACCACAGAAACAGGGAAGGAAAAGGGGTTTTTTGCTCCAAGCAAAATAGCTGCAACTCTTGACTTATATTTTACTAGGAAAAGGCAGAATGATATTAAAAAAATAATAAGAACAGAAAAGCAAAAACACATTTTTCAAGTTAATTAAACACATACAGCAGCCCCGCTTCTTGGTAGACTCCTTTGAAATGCACAGTTATCACTCTTGCTTTAAAGCTGACTATAAAACATATCCTTTATCTCTTCTCTCCCAGCAACCTGCTCTCTGTGGAGGAGTCCAGCTGCAGTCCAAGGAACTGCAATAAGGCACTGCAAGTGGAGTAAGGCAGAGAAGAGAGGATGACTCCCTGTCACGTGTCCAAGGTTCTCCTGGCACAATACAGAGTCACTCATGAGATGCCAAGGGTGTTGGGTGCAAATGTGTCCTAAAAGCCCCAAATATTTCTAGCGAAAGTGGGCCTGTTTCAGTCCAGTCCCAGAGCTCCGAGCTTTACTGGGTGTGTATTTGTCTTAGTTCAGAGGAGAACTAAGATGTCTATGTTGGCCAAGAGAAAAAGGAAAAGGGCCTCCATCCCCCAAGAAGGCCAGACAAAAACAAAACGACTGGGTTTGGCGGCGAGCACAGACACAGATGGAGGATTTGACCTGTCCATCGGTGAGGTACAAATGTGGTCCCTGACATGCCCTCAGATAAAAGTAGCCCCACTTTTACCTGTGCCAGGGTACACCCAGAGCCAGCTGGGCTGTTTGCAATAGAAAAAATGGCATTTTCACTGTCACTTACAAAAGCAATCTGTTTCCCGCAGTCTGTTTCATCTGAGGCTTTCCAGATGCTCCCGCTGTGCATTAATCACCTGCAGAAACCCTGAGGATGACTGGAAGAGCTCTCTGCTTCCGAGGCAGGCAAAGCAAAAGAGCTGGTGTGGACAACTGGAAGGTTTCTGCAGCACAGCTTGTTTGCATCCGTGCTGCAATTTTTAACGTGCTTGTGAGTAAAGGTCATGGAATCACTGGAATGATTTGAGTTGGTAGGGACTTTAAGGCTCAACCTGTTCCAACCCCCTGCCACGGGCAGGGACACCTTCCACCAGCCCAGGTGGCTCCAAGCCCCGTCCAACCTGGCCTTGGACACTTGCAGGGATCCAGGGGCAGCCACAGCTTCTCCGGGCACCCTGTGCCAGGGCCTCACCTTCTTCACAGTAAAAGAACTCTTCCTAATATCCACTCTGCATGGTTTGTTTGCACCAGTTTGTCTCAGAAAGCAGTGGGTGATACCGGGTTTGGTGATCTTTCCGTGCCCCTTCCAACTCAGCATATTCTGTGATTCTGAGTGCTACAGATTGAGGCAGCAGATGACATCTTGGGTATTCCTGCAACTTTGCACTTGGGCCATGTATTAGAGGTGTGGTCACATCCCAGCACTGTCCCTGGCCTCATGGGAAAGACTGAGCTTGAGAGCATCTGCATAAAAAGTAGGTGATGCTCTGGAAATCTTCTCTGCCAGGTTATCCATCCCTGCCAAGCTGCCGGTGGGTTCCACGAGCAGATGTCTGAACGAAGCAGCGGTGACAGGAAACGATCTCCCCATGGGGAACTCCCACATCCCTGCCCTCTTCCCTTCATGTGATACAGTCACTTCACCCCCAAATTTGTATTTCAGAGCCTATTTTCAGAGCAGCAGACGATGGGGTCCAGAAGGGACAGGGATACCAGAGGTCAGGAGCTCTCCTCTTCTCTAACAACCCAGAGGTCTTGAAAAAGATAGAAATTCTTTCTTTCGCTCACAATAGTCAAACTCGCCTCTGCTTTGCCTTCAGTCCTGATATCTTCAGGAGTCTGCAGGCACCCCATGAGCCCCCACAGACCCGTGGATAAGCTCAGAGAGGAGGGAACCAGCTCTGCGTGCAGAGCAGCCAGGCACGTGGGCACGGCGCCATGCACACAGGCACGATCCTCCCCGACGATATCAACAGCCAGGTCGGGGACTGGAAAGAGAGAAACCATTTAGGAGGTGGAGGAGGTCCAGGAGAAGGCTGGCGAGGTCGGGGGGTGGGTGCCCTGGCAGGGATGGAGCCGTGGGCAGAGCAAACACGCCATTTATCCAGGTGGCTGATTCCGCGCTTTGGCAGAGCAAACTCCTCACCATCCAACTCCACTGAATTCCGTGGAAGAAAGCCAGAGGCTTCCTGGCTCAGCAGACGCATATCCCTGTCCTGTAAAATGTCTGGGGGGAATAGGGCCTTGATAGTGCTTTCTATGCATGATGGCAACAAGTATTTTAATAGGGTCACTCCCTGGAGTGACTGCAATGATGTATAGAAGGTGTCGGTTGTTGCAATTGTCACATTTATGGGAAAATCAATAACATTTTGAAAGCGCTTCAATGATTTACATCCCATGTACAGCTTAAGTAAAATAATGGACTTTATCCTCATTTACTAAGAGTGATATCTTCTTGTTGGAAACCGATGTTTAAAAAAATTAATTTCCACATCAGGTGTGAAGCTGGATGTTTGATATATAGATATTAAGGGTTTTGATGAATATCTTAGCTCTGCTATTCATAGAGCAGTGTTATTAATAATGGCAAGGGAAATGGAGGCAGTCTTTCATGCATGCAAGGAAAAAAAATTGGTTCATTCGCAGCCAGATATCCACTAAAAACCTGTTGCTCAGAAAGGTTTTGCTGAGCTAGGGGCTATTTCCTTCATAATTTCTCCTAGGAGGCAAGGGCATCGCAGCAAATTCTGCTGAGGAAAGCACTGACAGGAGAAACAAATTGACATTACAACCCAGAAAACTTCTACAAGCAGCTGTCACACCGTGTCCTCATTATAAAATCTTATCTTTCATTATCATCCAAAACCGGGTGAAATCTTTATGGCCCTCTATGACAATATTTCTGTATCAACTGGGAGGTTCCTACTCCTCAGATCTGATGACCTACAAAACGAGCCCTGAAACAGGTGGCTCCAGGCATAACACGGCCCGAGATGAATTTCAACAACGTGGAATTTTGATAGAAAATGTTACTTTTGGGTGGGAAGATGGCCATGTTTCTGTGAAAAGTGTCTTTGCAAATTGCCAGAGGGGAGGAAGCTGGGGAGGGCACTGGGAGCACTGGGCTAGTGAGCTGCACGCTGCTGTGGTGGCCAGAGGTGCATCAGGCATACAACCAGGCACGTGGCTCTATAATTGACTATGTAAATAACAATATGGGATCTGAGAAGAAAACCAGCTCAGCTGTGATTTCTATCTCCCACAGAGCCCGTCGCCGCCAATTCACCGTTCCCCAAGGCACCTCTTTTAACGGGGGCGGAATCCAAAACCCTCGCTTGCCAAGAAAGTTTGCGAACTGGCACAAACCTTTCCCAGATCTCTTCTCCACAGCACATTTCCCGGATCCTCCTGGCAAGTGCCCCATGTGCAGTCCCTGGAGGTGCCCCTTCCAACTTCCTGTGTGTCCCCGCCGGCTCCTGTGCCTCGGAGAAGGGTGCCTGGAAATGCAAGAAAACCGATGTAAGCCCTCAATCAAGTCACCACAGTGTGTGGTCCATTCATTTACACAGAGGCAACTGAACTGCCACGCCAGCAAAACTGGCCTGTTAAAATTTTCTCAAGTTTTCTCTTGCTGGATCATCCTTGCTGGGTGCTGGAAACGCTGCTTGAGCAGCTTCTTCTCAGGGTGGATGCAAAAGCCCAGATCCCGACAGCCCGTCCTTTCCCTCCCTGCTGAGGGAGGCAGGCTCAGCTGCAGAAATCAGTAAAATGAGGAATTTCAGCCACACAGAGGTGATTGCAGCCAGAAGGAACAGAACAGGGATTTAATCAGGGCAATGTGCTTTTAATTTGCCTTTTTTTCTCTTTGTAACAGGCCCAGGGAAGAGGAATAATTAATACATGAGGCCTGAGAGCAGCCTGGGTAGCAATTGCAAAAATTTCATTGAAAGCCAGGTTTAATTGTGCCTGCCAGCTCTCTTCCAGCAAATCGCTGCCACACCAAGCACTGAACTGCTTTGATGTTCTGGGCTTTAAACTCAGGCTCTCCTGGAGAACATTTCAGAGAATCACAGAATGATCTAGGTTGGAAGGGACCCATAAGCTCATCTCATTCCACCCCCTGCCATGGGCAGGGACACCTTCCACCAGCCCAGGTTGCTCCAAGCCCCGTCCAACCTGGCCTTGGACACTTGCAGGGATGGAGCAGCCACAGCTTCTCTGCCCAACCTGTGCCAAGACCTCACTGCCCTCACAGGGAAGAATTTCTTCCCAATATCTAATCTGATTGTTGAGTTCCTCTCTGCTGAGGAGCCACATAGGGGTCCAGGTTCTCTGCCTCGGAGTCTGAGCTGAAGAACGGGGTGAGACAGGGGAAGCATCCATGTGGCATAAACCCAGAGCGGCACAAAGCTTTAAAGCACGAGGATAATGGCTCAAGATCTTTTACAGGCTTAAAGAAAAAAGCTGATGTTACTTTCTCCAGTCTTTTTGAAAACTGAACAACCACTTTACTGTAGAATAATGCTTTTGTTGATGAAAATCTTGAATGTTTTGAACTCCTTCAACAAATATGAAGTTCCCTGTCTTCCTTTCTGCATGCCAAATTAACTAGGTGTGCTCAAGTGGGATTCACCAACATCAGTCCTCTAGTCTGTGTTCTACAATGAATAAACTCACCTTCAGAAACCTCCTGGCTGTAGGTGAGCCTGTCAGTGAAAAAGGGACAGAAATGCACGCCTTAAAGCAAAACCACAAACAATGAGCTGGCAATAAAGTACAGTGTGGGATAACAAGACCAAAAAGCATATAAAGTAAGGTATGTACCCGGTAAGCTACAAGGTATAATAGGGCAAGGTAAAATTAGCAGCAAAGTAGCACTAGAAAATTAGTAAATAAGGTATCTATAGGGTAAAGGTGAAAGACAGTAATCTATAAGGGATAAGGTAAGGTCAAGGTAAAGGTAAAGAAAAGCACAGTAAATGGTTGCTCACCCCTGCAGTGTCTGAAGGAGTGGGAGATCAGGCAGCTCCTTAGTTACCCCACACAGGTGATGGAACTTCTCCCTGATTTTACTCATCTCTGATCTCTTTTTATACTTTTTTCCTCTTAGGCACTTTGAGTTTCTATAGTCAATAACAATTTTTGAGGTGATAGACGGATGACAGAGGCCTGAGGGTCGGCTCCCTGTGCTCCCTTAGGGTGTTGCAAAGAAAGGCTGTGCTACTTCCATAACTCTCCGTTCTTTGTTGATCCTATCAGTCTGTTGCTGGGAAGTCTCATTTTGTTGAGGACTTTCGGGAAGCCACTGGGGTCTCTTGGTCCCTTTTTGTGCAAACCATTATCCTCTGATAATAGATTGCTGGGACTGCCCCCTCCAGGTGCTGAGGTGTTCCCATCACCAAACAGGACAGTCATCAGGGTCTTAAAGTGGTATATCACCCTACAGAGCCCACAGGGACGAGTCAGGTGAGCAGACATTATTGCCTTCTGATAGTTACGCCGTCACTGACGTGATATTATATTAAAATAATGACTTCTTAAAACCAGATTGCCCTCCACCAGCTGCAGCAGTTCCTTCTGGACCGTGTTCTGTGAGCTCTTAGGAAGGGATCTGCCACTGCCCTGCCCACGCTGTGTTTGCCCTGCAAATGCTGTGTCTCTGACGCATTGAAATCATGAAAGAAGGACGCTGGGAGCCTGTTGTGCTGCTCCCTTCAATCCTTGTATTTCCTCTGCAGCTACCCTGGAACAGAAATCACCCCCTAAAGGACATTTTAAGAGTAAATGGTCCCAAATACCGTCCCAGCAGGAACCCGTTTCCAATAACAGAATAGTTTTTAAGTCCGTAGTGCTGGGTTTTGACTTTTCGTGGGGCTGAAGCGGTGGCTGGGCACGAGCAAGCGCAGCAGCAGCTCCACTGTGGAGCTGTGTGAGCGCTGACAGGAGGCACTGCAGGAGCAGCATTTCCCTCTGACCCCAGAGGAAAACAAGAAGCGCCCCCCAAGTCTTTAATTAATTCCTGGGTAATGAGAAATCTCATTGTGGCGATTTCCAGGGTAGCACAGGGCAGAGTTAACATTCATCTCCCGGTGCTGGATCCTCTCAGCTACACAAGTCCCATCACCGCTTGCTGCCTATTCCTAAAATATTAGAAGGATTGGCACACTGGACTTCCCAGTCAAGGCATTCCCACTGCTTGCGTTGGCATCACGCTGATGCTTGGTCAGGCTCCAAGCTGAGCAGGGCCAGGGCAAAACTCGGGTTGAGGGGAAGACCAGGACAGGGGCCACCAACTGTGCTGGCAGCCTGGAGGCAGATGCATCATCCGGGGAGGAACTGACGTTCAGCAGTGAAGTGGTTGGTCTGGGGACACTGCTCCAAATTCCTCTGCGCTGCCTGAGTTTTCATTGAAACACTATGGTTTCAGAATAGATTCGGTGCTACGTGTGGCTTGGGGTGTTTGACAGTGCCTATTTTAAAGGTATTGCTGGTCACAGAATCACACAATTGTTAGGTTTGGAAAAGCCTTCTAAGATCGTCGAGTCCAATCATTAACCTGACACTGGCAGGTCCACCACTAAACCATGTGGTCCCTAAGCACCACATCTACACATCTTTTGAGCACTTACGGGGATCGTGATTCAACCACTTCCCGTGGCAACCTGTCCCGATGTCTGACCACCCTTTCAGTGAAGAAATGTTTCTTCCCCAAGTGCAGGAAGATCAAAGCACGGTGCTGGAAGAATACGACTGAGCCCTTTTGTCCGCACATCAGGGCGTAGCAGCAGCTCGTGGCTTTGGGAGGAAGGCAATGGGATCGGTGGATCTGATTCCTGTTTCAGAGATGTGAGTCGACCTGCCAAAGTCTGCGAGAAAATGGAGAGCTCGACCAACGTTCATGGTCCTGACCGTCGCCTCTGCCTTCCTCTGGCATCCAGCTGATCCTGCTGGTGTCCAGGGCATGGTGAGCCCTCAAACAAGGAGCATCCTCAGCACTACCAGGACACGGCTTTTCTGTGACAAACGTGGCTTCACCACCCCAAGGTGCAGGAAGGGCCCAATCCAAAGCAAATTATTAACCTTCAAAGTAAATTATTGGAATGAGATTTGACGATATCATTAGCAGGTTAAAAAAGGATTCAACACGTATTCCGCACATCACATATCCTGGAAATCTCAGTGAGCATATGAGACATCACAAGAGCTCCCAAGTGATGTGAAAAATTCTCTCATCTGCACCAAAAAAAGGAGTTTTACACTTTTTTGTTCCTTTTTCATCATAATGATCTGTCTGTTGCAAAATGAATTTATAGTTGGCTGAAAACCTAGATGAGCTTTCAGCATCTATCAAAGCCTCCCAGTCCCACATCCATCCTCTGCAACCACATGCACCCATCACTTTTTTTCTCCTATCTTCGAAGCATCATGTCACAGATGGGCAGGAAGCTCAGAAATTCAGATTATTTATGTGGAAAGAAAGAAAATCCCCTGTTTACACACCAGACCAGATTCTGCCTTGCATTTTCATGCATCCCATGTATCCTTTGGGGTACATCTCTGGTAGGGTCTCACCTCAAGTGCCTTCAAGTGGGGTCCGGTGCTACAACCCATGTCCCCAGGGCAGGGGCTCCTAGTTGTGCCCAGGGCACAGCGCTGGGCTCCTTCACTCAAAATCCTGGGAACAGGCACTCATTCCCCCTGTCCTGAGCCACACAACCCACAAATGTGCTTTCCTTGTAGACTTTGATATTTCGTAGGTAAACGTTCAGCCTACGAACTCTACAAACCGAAAAATCTGGACATAGGAGGGCTCACAGGTATAACACAAGTAGTGGGTGTGCCACAGTTTAAAGTCAGATTAGTCAATATAAAAGGAGCTCCTGGTCGTGCTCGTAGCGTCAGAGATGAGCCATTTCTTCCAGCTTCTGAGTGCTTTGTTCAGCAATGCGCTGAAGCACGGGCTCGTTTGTGTGCATGTGAATCCCATCTCCTGCACTCCGTGGATTTGTGGCTTTGTTCATAGAGAAATACACCTCCAAAGTGGCTTAACTACTCGAGGCACAGGGATGAAGCATCTCATCCGCTTGCATTCTTTGCCAAGCTGGCTCTTTAAACAGGTTTTGTGGCTTTTGAGATGCCTGTGCTTGTGTTCCCCAGCACGGACAAAGCCCCCATCTCGTGAGTTGTAGGGGAGGCCGAGTCCCCAACCCCACCCACTTCTCTGGCTCCAAAAGCCACATTTATCCCATATGTCTAAACCAGCTGATACCTGCCTTGGACCGCAATTTCCACTCAAATCCCTCCGCTGTGATCCTCAGGCTTCAGTGTGTCTGTCCAAGTACATGATTTGTTTGGCCATCTGCAGTTAGAAAGCTGTGTTTTTCTATGTTTATCTATTTCATGGTGATTAAGTAATATATACCAGAAAAGTAGTTTCAGTTTTAAACTCTTGCATTTATATTTCCCATCTCTCTCTCTCTCTCTTTTTTTGGTCTTTAAAATTACTCTATCACCACTGAACTGCAGCATCTTTAATCTAGGTGGATGAGGATGCAGGCAACCCAGAGCACATTATTAATATACAGTAATTCCCAAAGCATTAAAAGCAGACACATTATGGCAGATGCTGTAAACCAGCAGAAAAATCTAGTAATAATGCAAAAGAAGAGTAAACCGTATTCCAGAAGGACCTTTCCAGGTTGAAGGATGATGTAAAATCCAAGGGGCAGGAGCATCTGGCACGAAGGGAGGACAAGCAGGCAGGCACACAGGAATGCTGAGTGCATCCCTCGCCCAGCTCAGTCACACATTGATCACTGTGTGCCCCTCTCTCTGGCAGCAGGGCTGTTATGGGGTCCCAGCGCCCCAAAGGCAGGATGGAATGGCAGAATTTATCACTGCTTCATCACAGCAGTTCAGTGTTCACTGGGGCCAGTAGGGCTCTGCCCTGCTCCTGGCCCCCGGCTGCAGGGTATAGTCTCAGTATGGGCTGAGGGGCTTTAAGGGTTCATTTAATGAGCCATCAGCAAGACAGAACTGTTCGTCTTCGTTTTCCTGAAGCCAGAGCCATGGCACCCCCAGGTGGGGTGCCCCCGAGTCCCAGAGGGATGGCAGACTCTGCCCAAAGGGACCAGGGAGCACAGGGCTCGTGCTCTCATCTCATCCCTACCACAGCAGGGGAATTAGGAGGCTTTATGGCTTTTGCAACCCTCGTCTCTGATCACAGCAGGTTCATAAGAGTATATATAAATATGAGCACTTTGTGATGAGCAAATAATGAAAAGGTCTCCTTAAAAATGGAGAAGAATGTACAAATGGTTGAGTAAACAATGAGTGGTTTGCAAAAGCAGCAGCAGTAGGCAGAAGTCCTGCTGTATGGTAGCGTTTCAGACGCTGGCTGTCACACACAGAGACCCAGCCAGGTAATTTGCTGCCTCTGGAACTGAAACAACTTCATTTTTTTTTACCTTGATGCCAATTGCTCTTGTACTGCGTCTGTTGTGCTCTGCCTCCCCCAGCCACGAGGCTCTGCTGTGGGGTGATGTCTGTTTGAGAGATCCCACGATCTCTGATCTATTGCTGCCCCAATTCATCCAAATCCTTCCAGCTACTTCAATCACAGGACAGAAGAGGGCATAGAGGGCCTCAAATTCGGCATCCGAGTCACGTAACACATGTTAAGGAGTTCAGAGAGTTAAGTGAGCCTTAGCTAAACTGCCTTAATTTTTTTTAATGCCAAAGCTCCCGAGGAAGCATCCTTTAGAGGAGATGTACTTAAATCCTAAACACTCTAATAAAAATGCTACTTAAAGCATTTGGATATATGAAAAAGAGGCACTTGAAAGTGCATAAAACATTCAGCAAAGCAATTGTGCACAGACATAAAACACTCACCCAGTGCACACTTCGCTGGCTTTACATTCTGAGCTTCAAATGGTGACCCATGAATTAATGCTGAATATAGCGTGAAGGTTACAGAATGGAATAAAGTACAGTAGCAGAAAAACCCAAACCCAGTAAATAAACCCTGCCTTCTGTCTTGAACTGTCCTCCAAGCACAGGTTCTTGTTTCACCCATGAATTGTAGTGCCTGGGATATTGTCTGTCAGAGCTTTAATTTTATTATGTCATCAAGGAAAGATCATAAAACCTGATTTTGCAGCTCCTGTACAGAGGCTGAAAAAATGCCCAGAGAGGAGATGGAGTACACTGTTATTCCTGATTGACTCGAGCCAGTTGGATTGATTTCATCGGGAGGAGAATATTCATTGACATCTCAGCCACTAAATTAGCAGAATTATTTAGTGTCTGTGACTGTGATACAGGAGGTCACACGTGTCCTCACCAGCATCCTCCCCTCCCTGGAACAGGCCTGGTGATGCTTCGAAGTCTATTTCCCTGTAAGGAGGAGATTTTACTTTCTAGCACATTTGGTATAAAGTATCAATACCTCCAGCCCCATCTTTACACTCAGCCCCTTTTGGAGGCCATCTCGCGTGTAAAATGAGCTCCTACCCCATCTGCACCTTCAAACCTAGTGGGAAAGGCTGGGTGAGTCACCTGGATGGCCCCAGCTCTCATCTCAGAGCATCTTCCTAAATAAACTGAAATAAGTATTGAAATAAATAAAAAAGAAAAGCCAGCCCAAAGGAGCTCCAAATCCAGCTGCTATTGAACTACTGGGGAAATGTCACTTAGGAACATCAGCCTTTTTAAAATAAAATCAAACATCTAATTTTTATTTTTTTTAATGCAAACAAATCGTTCTTAATGTTTTGGTCATTTCTGCAGCTAAAAGCCACAGACTAACTGTTGGTGTTTGGGTACTAGAACTGTCCTCACGCACCAGGTTTAAACTGAACCTCTTTTTCCTCCACCTTTGAAAGCATTAAGCCGAACATTAATACTGGGTCTAATTTTCAGGCTTCTTGTTCCCTGCTTCCCAGATGCAAAACAGGCTGGACCAGGGCAGAGCTCAGCTCTTGCCCTTCCCTCGCTCTTCATAACTTCTCCATCTTCCCAGACTGGGTTTTATTCCATGCCAGTTAGCGTACTTTGAGCTGGCTCCTGGAGGGATTTCATGAGGGACTGTCTTTCTCGGTCACATGAGGCATTTTGCCCTGTCCATACAGAATCTGTTCCAAGCTACAGTGCCTCAACATCATCCTCTGCTCCAGGGGAAAGGTGGGCTTACTGCCTGTATCTACCACGCTCCTGTGCCTAAGCTGAAATACGAGTTTCTTTTCTTGAATGGCAGAAGGTGAGAGGTAGAAAGACCACCAGCTGGTTTTCATTCCTCAAGCGCCTCTTTAGGGTGACACTGAGAAGGGGTCAGGGCCACACTTGAGTCCTTTGGCTCCAAGTTAAGTCCAGACACTGCCAGGGCAACCTGGGGGTGACAAGGGAAAAAAGCCTTTGGCCTCTCACCAGGACGATGTCTGGCCCTGGGAGTGTGTTTGATATTTGTGGGGATCAGCAAAGTGTTTGTTTTCTGCTCCTTGAGAAGAACCCCCAGCGCCTGCACCCAGTGGCCTGCCTGGGGCAGCTGGGTTGGGTTGTGGGACCTCTCTACTCTCTTCTTATTCCCTCCCTAATTAAGTTCGAGCTACCTTTTCCCTTCCTTTCCCTCTCTCTGACCCAGCAGGCAGGGCTGCAGAGATTCAGACTTTGCCTTCAAACCCATGCAAATGTTTTGTATCAGAAAACCCGGCATCTTCCAGAGCCTCCTTCCCCCAAATCCAACGCTGCTCCTCACCACGGTCTCCTCCCTGTGTGCTGTCCTGTGTCTCAGGCAATCACATCGCCCCTCTCACCAGACCTGCAGCAGCTGAAATAAAACGCTCCTTCGTGAGAGAACGCTTGGCACAGAGCTGGCCATGGCACCTGTGATAGAAGCTGTGACCATGGGTGAACTCTCCTGCAGACCACAGCTGCTCTCCCGATGTTCTTGGCCCTTGTTGTTGGCTGGGGACCAGTCCCTCTGCCAGAGCTGCTGGAGAGCGCCTTGCTCGGTGTCAGGGCTCGATCTGCTGGGGACAAGAGCTCTTTGATCTGTTATTCTGGCATTTGCAACAGAAGTGCAGCACAAACCTATTCCTGTAGGAGTTTTCTGCTTGAGATATCGGGCTGTTTGAGATGAGCAGGGGCTAAGCTGCCTGGAAATCAACGTGACAGAGGCAGCTCAGGTCTTCTTTGGGTTGTAAAAATATTCTCAGGCAGGATTTTGGGTCGGGAAAAGGTATGATGGAGCAGGCAGGAATCTCCAGCCTCTCCGTCGTGCAGGGAGGGGCTGCAGGGTGCCCTGTGAGGGAGGTATTACAAACCACCCCAGAGAAAACAATTGCAATCTGCAATATTTTAGCTCCAGCTCTGGCAGGAGGGGCTGGCACACCTCATCCCTCATCAGGCCTTTCCAGAAGCCCTGGCAGCCACGGCTCTCAGCTCTCTCACAGCCTGCTGGGAGAGTGGCACCAATTTGATCCTGCTGTTCCTTGGTCTCTTGACAAACATCATTTCCAAATTACAACCCTGGAAAAGACTTTGATGTCCTCAGCAGGAGCAGGGGGGGAAATGAGGAGGAGACTGTGAGCCCAGCCTCGGACAAGTGTTAATAAGTAAAGGGGAATCTGCTAATAACAAGGGACTAATGACCTGGCACTCACCTTGGTCGTGTTACTGTGCCCATGTAATTCCAGGGACTGGGAAAGCTAATTTTTGGGCTTCATGGACTGTTCTCTCTGAAAACGAGTTTTATAGCACCTAAAAGCCTAAATATTATCAAGAGATGTATGAAATTACCATGTCTGCTTACCAAGTAGGGGAAATCACAGTCCTGTAGGAGAAAACAAGCACACACCCCCCCACACCCCACCCTAAGAGACAGGAGATGCCAACTTCTCTGTACTGGCTCCCCCGGGTGCCCAGCTGCCCCAGGGATGCAGCTTAGGGACTCTGGAGCATGGCACAACCCCTTTCCACCTTCCCCTTAAACCCACAATCCTTCCTCTTGCCCAACCAGGTTATATTTCCTAGCCTCTTTCTCGGTTCTCGAATAATTAATAGAGATGGAAAATAAAAGCTGCAGGTGTTTGGGTTTTTCTTTCCCAGGAGACTGTTGTTGTTCCGTGTTGTGGCTTGTGTCCCCAGGTTCTGCCCTCTGTACATGTAAGCTTTATAAGCAGAGCCCCCTGCGCATCCTGGAGGGACTGCAAAGGTGCTCAGGTGCTTGATGAGGGGCCCAATCACCCAAAAATCTGGTGTCGTTTCTATTCTTTATCACTAGCCCCAATTTATGGTATTGCTTAGGGAAAACCCGAGGAAAACTCTTTTGGTTTCCTTCCAGAAACTGGAGGGGAATTGACTGAAACGACCTGCTTGACTGGGCTTAAAATCAGGGCTAACTCATCTGTCGTGTCACTTCCTGACACGTGGAGCAAAGAAGACATCCATCCATTAGCCCTGCTCCTGCTCCAGCATCGGGACCAAGCCGGGGACTGCGCAGCCCAGCAGGGCAGGTCTGGAGGGCGAGCATCATTGCTCCACGGAGAGCAGAAACCCTCGCCATGAGTCCTGTCAGCCTAATAACTCCTAAAAAGGCTTTCTGGAGCAGTGCTGGAGCTGTGTTTCTGTGTCATCTCCTCTAGCAATTGTCACTTCTCTGGGATTGTGGCAGGTCGGCAACAAGGATGGGTAGGCAATAATGGAGCAGGTTATTAATTATGCTGCTTTATAAACTCTCCATCTTATCTACAAGTGGATCTTTGCTCTGCTGAGGAGCCTTTGTGCACAGGCACAGCAAGTTACAAGGTGTTATTAATTGTACCACATCACTGTTTGCAGAGATACAACCCGGCTTCCACCTAGAAATGGATTAAACGAGAACTCTTCTTTAAGTGCGTGTGAAAAATGGACCTAAAATGAAATTCTTCACCAGGATGCTATTTTTAATCCAGAATTGCATTTTCGCTCTACAGACACATCAGCCCCACAGTAGGGGTGTTAGATTCAACTGCAAAATTTAAATAAATGACACTTTAAAGATGCCCTGAAGCCAGTCAGCTCCCAGAGCTGAGATGTCTGCAGGGAGAGATCGCCGGCTTGGTTGTGGTGAGGGCACCTCTCTTGGATGGGGAAGCTTCTCTGCCCGGCCCAGCCCAGCACAGGAGAGCCCCATCCAACCCAAGGGCAGGGCAAAGCCTCGTCTATCACTTTCAGGCAGCCTTTCCCTGTCTAGGGAGTCTTTCCGAGTCACAAAGCGATCGGACAAGACGGAGATTTACACGGAAGAGAGCCACGGCTCGTGTTTCTCAGGGCAGAAATGACCCGGCACAAGAGCTGGCAAAGCTCCCTCCAGACTGTCCTGCTGGACCAGGAGCCCGTTGCCATACTTTTCCCAACATAAATCCATGGAGGTTTGACTGCTGCTCTGCTCCATTGGTTGGGTTTTGCACAGGCTTGGAAATCTGGCTGAAATATGGAGAAGTCCTCGAGAGAATTTAATGTCAGTAGACCTCCTTGTTCCCCTTGGCATTTTAGCAGGGAATGTTTCATACTCTCTATCAGGCACAGTGTTTGTACCTCCCCAAAACACCCCAGCCAGCCCCATCCTCCCCTCCTTGTGCCATCATGAGAACACAGGCACACTTCCACATAACAATTCACCGGTACCAACGTCAAATGTTGTTAAAATAATCTTTTTAGAAAGCTGTTTGATTTATGGCAATTTTTTACTGCTGGGCATTAATTTTTTTTCTTAAGAAAATCAATCCCTTTGTACTTTCCTCTTTGGAAAATCCCTTCAGTAAGTTTCCTCCTCCGAATTGCTGTGACAGAAATCACTTCCCTGCCTTTTCTGCTTTTTAAGAAACGAGAAAATCAGAGACAATAACTGACAAACCTCCGAGCCTCACTAACAGAAATACGATGGTTCAGAAAAACAAATATTATTTATAGCTATCACTATTTTCCTCATTTATTTCTGTCTTTCATCTGTGTCTCCTGAGCCTGTGATACATCCCCGGGGTGGTATTTACAGCTTTTCTCATGGAGGCGCTGCCACACCTGGGAACGACCCCTGTGCTTTCCAGTCCTGTTGACAGAGGGGAACACGGTAGTAGGATTTGGCATCAGGAAACAGATACAGAAAGAAAAAAAATAGTATTTAAGGGGGGAAAAAACCCCACTAAAATGAGCAAAGGAAGAAGTGGGGAGACGATTGTAAAATCTCAGTCCAACCAGGAGCTCTGCTGCCAGGTCCTGGCAAGGAAAACCCGTGGATTTCTCTGGGGAGGGATGGGCAATGTGGAGAGCTGGTCACAGGCGGGCTGGGGGGAGATCATCTGGCTGCAAACGATGGTTGGAGTGTTGTGGTGTGAGGTAAGGCTGGTGCTCAACACGAGCAGTGTTCCCACCTGCTCAGCGTGGTCCTTCCCCCCGCTCCCATGCTGGTTTCTGGTGTGGCAGATCACATCCCCGTTCACACGAGCCCTCCGGGTGCTGCTCAGGAATGTCCTGCTGGCTGCTGGTGTGGGCAAAAGCGAGCAGTGCACTGGGATCCCCAGCAGCTCCGGAGGCTGCAGGATGACTCAGTGTTTGCACCAGGCTGTGGGAGCTCAGCTGCTTTCGTCCTTGTAGGGAACCGGTGTCATCAGCCTGGCTTTTGCACACGACAAGCAGTTTTTCAATCATTTTATGCAAAAGTTCACAGCAGGACAGTTTTATTTTTGGATCTCGCAACGAGTGAAAATTTGGCAGAGGGAGAGTTTGGATGGAGGAAATCAGACAGGGCTCCACCCCACGTCTCTCCAGCTTAGGGAATTTTGGATTCGAGCACCAAGGCGTTTTTTTCATTGCACACAGCGGCGTTTTGGGACTGAAGCCCCACAGAAGGCATCGATGAAACCAACACTTAGGAGGCCGATGGGAGAGCCACGTTTCTTCCCCAACCCCCTGTCGCACTGGGGGTCACTGGGAAGGGAGGACCCCCAGCCTGTCCCTCCCAGCTCACACCAAGTGCAAGGTGACCCCAAATCCTACCAACAAAACACCCCCGTAGGGAGACGATTGCAAAACCTCGATCCAGCCGGGAGCTCTGCTGTCACCTCTGTATTCATCAGATGCACCTTGTTGGAGGGGAAAAGGCCCGAGATTAGATTGCGTTGCAATCTTCAAGAAAAACTGCTTTTTGATGACAAAAATGATGAATTGCTGTCTGTTCTGGGAAGATCATATCGGTGTGCGGCAGTCGGGGCTGAGGGAGGTGAATCAGTAGAGTGGAACCTGGGATTCATTCGCGGGAGGAGCAATCTCAGGTTTATATATACGTGCACACAGATGCCTCCATACACAGGTATCTTGAGTTTGAAACCCATTTTCTGCTGCCCGAAAACCACCTGTTTTTCCGTTCAACGACCCTTTGCAAAACAACCTGAGATCTCATGTACTCCTGCTCACGCCTTCATTTCCACTTGGGGGGCGCGGGGCAGGATGGTGCTGCGATGCAGGTGATGCAGGAAATGAATAATGGCCCAGATAATGAGATTTCATTAACAAACTGGTTATCTGTGGCAGCTCAGTGACAGATTTCTCCCAGGCTGCAACTGGTCTAGATTGGATGGGGTTCTGAGCAACCTGGTCTAGTGGAAGGTCTCCCTGCCCACGGCAGGAGGTTGGAATTGCATGTGCTTTAAAGTCCCTTTTGATTCTGTGCTGATGTGATTCTATGATTCTGCAATTCTATGATTTTATGAAAACATGTATAAAGTCTGTCCCGTCCCTGGCCAGCACTGTGGTTGGTACATCATGGGAGAAGAAACTGCCAATTTATTAAAAGGCCTCTGCTTTTAAAGATAAACCAGCTCACGTTGCTATTTCTAAGGTGACTCTTTTATTCCCAAGCCACCACCAGCTGAAAATTGATTGGAGGCAGAGTGGGGGGGAAGCAGAAGAGATCATTCCTCCTCTGCCTCAGCCCTGTGTAGCTTCCCCATGGAGAGGTTTGGCCAGGAAAGGGGAGGTGCTGCACTGACATCTGCTAAAGCCTCAGCAGGTTTTATTGCTGCTCCTCACTTCGGGTGGTGTTTGGCTGGTGGCCACTGGACCAGCTCTGGCCGCGTGGTCTGTTTGCTGTCTGGGCAGGTTGCTGTGTGAGAAGGGGTCAGCATATGCAAAATTTCCTCCAGCGTCTCTGCAACAGCTCGTAAAATATTTATGGCACCAGTAAACCACGCAAGAACGGGATCTGACATGGCACCGGTATTTCTCCTTCCCAAATAAAGAAACCAACACTTAAAATCCTCGGAGCCTGCTCAAGTCTGCTGTCAGGGCCAAATGGCAGGTTTCTCCACATCTTTATAGTGGCCTCAAATAATAAAGGTCCTTGATCCTTGGGACAAAAGTGCGCAGGAGCGTCTCCCGGAGGCACCGCAGCCCACGCTCCTGGAGGTACATTGGCATCCTAACAGAATCCTAGAATTCCTTGTGTTGGTAAAGACCTTAAAGATCACATCATTCCAACCCCCCTGCCGTGGGAAGGGACACCACTAGACCAGGCCAATCCAAGCCCGTCCAATCTGACCTTGAATACTTCCAGGGATGGGTCATCCACCACATCTCAATGGGAATAATCCCAGAGGGATTGGAATGATCTCACTGAAGCCTGCCAAGCCCTTTGGGAAGCCACAGGGCTCACTAGAAAGGGTAGAAGTGACCTCAGGTGACAGAGAGCAGCAAAGCTGAGCCCCCCAGGCTGAAGGTGCCACTTGCAGCATCAGCACAGTCTCTGGTTTCCCACAATGTGCCAACCCCACTCACACACAACATGCAAATGCGAGCCACAGCCACAAAACTATTAATATTCATCATTTTCTCATAGCTAGTGTAACTATTATTTATACGAGACTAATACACACTGTTCTCACACGGATGGTTCTGCTCTGAATAATTGATTCATCATCGTATTCAGAAAAGCACGATGGAAGAGTTTTCACCTGTGACACGTTCACAGTGATTTCTTTAGTGCCTCCAACAGTGGCAAATGCCCCACACTGGCATTGTCCTGCCCTGCACGAGCCCTCCCTGGCCCCCTGTTGCCCCTGGCTGCACCTGCCTCCATGGGCCAGGAGGTGCTGTGGGTTATGCCAGGACACACTCCCAGCAGCCTTGCTCTCACCCAGGCCCCGTGTGCACGTACCTGGGGTGGCTGTGTGTCCATCCGTGCAACTGTGCTAGAAATTACAACCCTCTGGCGGGTTTCAGGGGCGTCCTTGCTGACCCTGACGCATCAAGAGGCAGTCGTATGTCTCCAGACACAAGGGCAGGTCCCAGCCTGACCCAGAAGCTCCTACTCCATCTCCACTTTTTCTCCCACATGTGGGCAAAGACTCGATTCTTTTCACGACCTAGAACACATTGTGTCTGCACGAAGTAAATCCTAAGAATTCAGTCAATACTGAGTGTCTTAAACTCCCCGATTACTGAGGCAGGGAATCTTGGTCTGCCCGTGCACAAAAGCCTGTTTCAATCAGGATGGGTTAGCCCTGGGTGCCCGATGAACAGACTGGCTTTGCTTCAGGTGATACTGGACCCCAGAGCCACTTTGGTTGCAGCTCCACTGGTGTGGATAGAGATGCCCTGGCATCACCAGAAAGGCATTGGCCTCCAGGTGTCCCTTGTGGTCCATCTGATGTCACCCCAAGAACACTGTCCCCGTGCCCCTCTCTGTAATCTGATGCATTTTTCTCCCTGTAAACGAGGACAAGAGAATACAGCTTCAAACTGACAGACAGCAGATTTTGATGGGATATTGGGAAGGAATCCTTCCCTCGGAGGGTGGGCAGACCCTGGCACAGGGTGCCCAGAGAAGCTGTGGCTGCCCCCTGGTGTGTCCAAGGCCAGGCTGGACATGGCTTGGAGCAACCTGGGCTGGTGGAAGGTGTCCTTGCTCATGGTGAGGTTTGGAATGAGATGATCTTTAAGGTCCCTTCCAACCCGAAGTGTTCTGTATCCTCTAGTCCTGTGAGCAGCATTTGGAGACGTGCAGGTGCCACACTGTGCTGGACACCCCTGAACCCGATTTTGCACCATGTCCTCAAAGCCAGCTGCCGGGCAGTGTCCTTGTGCCCCTCAGGCTGATGGAGGTTTCCGAGCCATTCCCTTCAGCAGAGCAGCAAATTCGCTGCCTTTGGAATGCAGGAGATCTGCATACAGGCTGTCTTTATAGATCCAGCCAAGACGTTTGGGTGGATAATTTATAGAGGACAGTAATAAAACAGACTGCATGGTTTAGATCTTCATAAACCTGCAATGCCTTTTCTTTGATTTTATAGACAATTTTTATTAACTTAGTGCCTTTGTAACAGAAAGGTCTGGCAGGTTTCTCATGGGTAAGGACTCTCCTGAGCAGGTGTGTGTGTTTTGAAGAGGATCAGAAACATGTAGTGCCCGATAGCAGGACATCACAAACCCCTTGCAAACCCATCCTCCTCTCACGGGTCAGGATTGTGATGGAGCTGCAGGGACGGGGCCGTTCTGGGGAATCACAGAATCATGGAATGGTTTGGGTTGGAAGGGACCTTAAAGACCATTCAGTTCCAACCCCCTGCCACGGGCAGGGACACCTTCCAGTAGACGAGGTTGCTCAAAGTCCTGTCCAGCCTGGCCTTGAACACTTCCAGGGATGGGATAGCCACAGCTTCTCTGGGCAAGCTGATGGCAACTCGCTGCCCCTGGCCACTGGCCAGCTGCTGCCCAAGCTTGGCACCATGCAAGGGACAGCTGGTGCCTGAAAGCGACAATAATTAGAAACGGTTTGCTAACAAATTTCATTCCAAGTCATAAGCAGCAGCGATCGAGTACCCGTCCACAGCATCCCTATATCCCACCCCTCCAACTCACAGCAAAGAATATTGCCCAGAATGCTGGAGAGAAATCCTAGCCTTGTAGCTGTGACAGAGAGGGGTATCCCTGCTGGAGTACTCACAGGGACACATCGGTGTGGAATGAGACCATGGAAGTCCCCCAGGGACAAAATCAGATGAGAGAAACAGGTCGACATGTAGTGCCCTTCCTTCCCCCACTTGGTGCATAGATGTGTTCACCTGCCACTAATCACCCAAATGATTTGCATCTTCTCTAGGACTCAGCCCAGCTCCCCTTTGTGATTTGCTACCCATTTTTGCCTCGCTTGATAAATCAATTGCTCCGGTATATGAATTTCTGCAGCGCTGATTCCGACACTTGTGTGTAAGACCTTGCACCCTCCGCCCTGGCCATAGTGATGGGGTGGGGGGAAAAACCCTTGGGGAGCTTTCCCAACAGGACCAGCCGTGGGATTTATGTTGTTTTCCTGAGAGAGCCTTCATCCCCATGCATGGCTCCTCCAGGGGAGGAGGGGGCAGCACAAGGTTCACCAGGTTTGGCCGAGGGCTTGTAGCACGTTCTGGAGCTTCACTAACAGAAGACCCAGACTGAGGCACGAAGCAGGGCTGCTACAAACAGCTCCCAGCAAAGGCAAGTCTTACCCCCAACCCATTAGCCCTGGCTCATTTTCCTGCGTTCACAAGAAATGCAAATACGGATTTAAAAACAGTTATTAACAGCATCAGTGGTAAATATTTAACCCTGAAACCTTGCACTTTCTCCTCCCTCTGCCTCCCTGGGTGCACGCACAGTAAAGATGCAAATTACTGCACGTCTTGATAGATCATTTTAGTCACTTTATTAAGTGGGTTTCTATCTGATTTATTTATGCCCTGCTCCAGTTGCTTCCCTGGCCCTTGCCCTGCGATATGTGCTGGGTTTTCCTTTTGCAGCAGGGTTTTGGAAGGTTCAGCACCTCACAGGCAAGGGCAAACTCTGCAAGGCTGTGTTTGGGACAGGAGCTCTCCTTAAAAAGCCAGCCTGGCTAAAAGGGGGTCTGTAGCTCTGGCTGGTTTTCCTTGTAGTTTGAGATCTTAGAACAGCTCAACAACCACTGGAAGAAGTTTCTGTATGACATACATGCCTTCAGTCCTGGAGGATTAGGTGAAGGACCATGCTCCTTGATGCCAGTGATGAAAAAAGACACTTAGTTGGCTTCCTATGGAAACAACACAAAAATGGGGATAAAAACGATCAGAACAGACAACAAGGTTGTGAGGGCACTGCTATGAACAGAACATGGCTGGGTTAACAAAGCAACCAGAGCATCTAGAGGTGCAGGAGAGGGAAAGATGTCCAGAGGGGTGTCAGTCTTGGACATTCCTGGTGGACTTTTTTAGAGAAGTTTTTCTGTCTGCAGAAATTCATCTTTTCCCCCAATAGGTGGAAGCTGCTCCTCCAAGGGCCTGGGTGCTCCCTGTGCCCCTTGCAGTGGGACAGTGCAGGATGCTTGGGTGGGATAAAAGGATATTCCTGCAGCCAGCAGTAAGCAGCTCTTCATTTAAGCCCTCATGGATGTTCAGTGTAAAAAAAAAGATCACATCCAGCCTCAAAACCAGCATGACACAGCCCGTATAAAGAGATCATCTGTGTGTTTTGCTGTGCTCTTTCCTGCAGGTACGACAGCACCAGCAGCCGTGGAAGGGCGGTGGGGTTTGATTGGGACCCGAACCCCATCCCAAGGCATCCACACTGCTGGGAGACACAGCCAGCATCCTTCTCCTTTGTACTCCAGGGTTAAAAAAACAGGAAGAAAAAGAAGAGAGGGAAACTGCATTCTCGTTTTGTTGCCATAGCAGCCTTCTGGATTATTTAGACTGATAGCGTTTGTAAAAATTCAACAAAGGGTAAAGGATCACTTGGAAATGGGAGCAGATGTAACAGTGCGTGCCATATGCCACTGGAAGAAAATCTACTGGCAAAGGCAGCATCATCAGAATGAAAGCCTAACCCATATTGTGCCATGGAAAATGTCACTTTCCCTAGATTACAGGGTAGAGCTATAGAGCAGGGAAAATTATGCTCACATATATAATTGCTGAAAGCCGTCCCCAGGCAAGAGCCGAGTGCTGCCGCTGGGAGGTGGGCTCTCCTCCCCCAGAACTTGATGAACCGCCATGTGACACAAAGGAAAGGTTGGGAACATTAAAAATTAATTAGCCCTCACACGCGGCTTAATGGAACTCACTCCTGAGAAATCCTGCCTGCACAACAGATGAATTATACGGGACTCTGTGGGCGGGGTGAGTAAGAGAGTCCTCGGGAAGCCACCGGCTTTACACCCTGAGCTGCTGTGGCAGCAACTGCTGGAACAGTGACAGAACCTCGTGGAGCAGAAGATCTAACCCAAGAGATGCTAAAGGGGTTCAAAGTCCTGGTGGTGCTTCAGGGAGTTATACTGAGCAGGGCCAGGGGCAAAAGCCTCCCAGCGCAGAGCGAGGAGGGGACCAGGGGCTGAAGGCTGGCAAGGAGTGGGAATGTTGGCAGCGAGGGGAGGCTGCTCCCTCTCTGCACCATCACCCCATCACTCATGGAAAGCATGGCCCAGGGCTCCCCTTATCCCCAGCTAACACCAGAGTCAGGCCAGAAAAGTACATAAGGGCTGAACGGAGGCTGGCACATCCAATAGAGGATAAAGGAGGTTGGATGAGGCTTGGAGAAACCTGGTCTAGTTGAGGGTGTCTCTGACCATGAAGGGGGGGTAGAAAGAGGTGGTATTTAAGGTCCCTTCCAAGGCAAACCATTCTAGGATCCTGTGATAATACTTGGGAGGGTGGAAGCCCAGAGGATGAAAGCTGTGGTGTCATCTCCAGAGCCCTTCTCTGAAGCTCCCTGGGATGGAGAGGCAGTTAAGCAAGAGTTCCCATCACTGCTCTCCCAAGGCTGCAGTAATCAGTTATTAAACACAAATATTTCACGTATCACCAGGGAAATAAATAAATGGGTGAAGCAGCAGAGCCTTATCAGCCAGCACGGGATGCCTACTCCCTCCTCACTGCACACCATGTACCCAGGGTTATTTATTCCTAAACCAAGTCCTCTGATTACCTGAAATCACAGCAAAGCCCTCCCACTTCCAGGCAGGATGAGATTGCACCCAGTGCATAAGCAAATAGCAGCTGCTGGGGCTTTTGGAAGCCGGGTGGAGTGGTGAGAAAGCCCGGGCAAACACCACTGCCAGCTCCATCCCACCCCAGGGTGCCGTCATCCCGTGCACGGAGCTGGGGGATGAAGTGAGGCCAGCCAGGAAATCCAGAGCTGTGCTGAAATTACCAGCCTCCTCACCAACAGCAGCCCCTGTGTCAGCTGCCTGTGGATGTGATTAGTTGCTTTGTCCTACATGTGTATTTATAGGAATCAATATCCATAATCCAACCAGAGCACACCTTAGCCAAACCTAATAAATCATTTTTTCCTTGTAACAGATGCTTTCTTGCTGCAAGGACCATCCTGAGCAACCCCAAGCAGGGGAAGCTCTGGACCACCAGGTGCCACCGGCATCCCACAGGTCCCCTCCTGAGTCTTCACCCTGGGAGCAGCGGGTGAGCAGCCTGGGACCTGCTGGGGTGGCACCCAGAGCTGGGGACAACCAGGAGAGGAGCTGACAAGGACCGCACGCCACATACCAGCATGTCTGGAGGGAAGACCCTTCTCAGCCTCCTTGGATCCACCGTCTAGGCGTTTCTTTCACAACAATGATTTTTGGAACCCGGATTTCACCTGGATGAAGTTCCCTAGTGCAACGTCAGCTCAGACAATGCTCCTGAGGTGTCTTTCAAAAGGACAGACCCCAGACAAAGCCAAAGCTGTGAAGAACACAGGGATGGCCTTGGCAGCCTGGCAGGTGCGTGGTGTGTGGGAAGAATAAAGGATAAATCCCCACTGAAGGGATGGAGCTGCCTGTCGGCTTGCACCAGATGGATGGGATGTTGGGAAATGAGGGCAACCAGAATGGCCATGTTATTACAACAAATGAAGACACATGTTAAGCTGGGACAGTGGGGGAATAATTATTTGCTGTCCTTGAACACCCCACAGTGAAAACAGGAGAGGTAGGTAGAAGCAAGCGATGCCAGCCCAGCTCCCTGCCTGCCCCATGCTGGGGCTGGTCCCGAGGTCCCAGAACAAGTTCCCCATCCACAGCACCAGTGCAGGAGCAGGCACAGGCAGCCAGGAAGGGGAAGCAGCCACCGAAGCCGACTGGTTTGATGCACCCATGAGGACCAGAGCTGTGTGCAGGAGGGAGGGGAGGATGTGACTGGAGGCACGGCGTGAGCAGAGATGGGGGTAGGAGGTGGAATTTTCCAAACTGGTGCACACAGAGCCCCTGAGCCATCCTGGGCAGGGAGCTCTGCCCAGCACCAGGCTCTGCACATGGACAGCCCACGGGCAGCAAGACACAGGGACCAGCTTCCACGCCTGTTTGGGATGTCCACCAGGGCGAGGCAAGAACAGCCTGGAGCCCAACAAAAATTACTTCATCTGCACTTTCAAAGGAAGAAGTTGCTTTATTAAATTACCAGTCTGTGGAAAATGCGTATCAGCTTCCTCTTGAAAGGAGAGACACATAAAATTTGGGCTCATTTTGACAAGATACCTTGAATTAGTGTAGATCACTCACAGGTTGGTTAATGTCTCTTGTCCCGCAATTCTGCCAGTAAAATGACAAAGCTTCCCCTCATCCTAAAGGCTTTTACTGAACTTGTAATGAAACCAGGTATACTAATGTCTTTTTTAAATTATTATTATAGAGCAAAAGCAGCACAGTGCCATTACTGCCTGGGGGCTGTTTGCCATCAATACAGGACATCACCTGCTGTTTACCTTGTTTTCTCCTCAAATACACAATAAATCTTAAAAAATGGAAAGAGAAATTTATCAGCCATGACAATGCCATTTTTAAACGCGTATTCAAGGCAGCAAATGAGGCATTTTCTGATGTTCTTCCATCTATGACACAAAGGGGACAGGACGGTGGATACGGCCTCTGGGGAGGCACAGTGTAGGAGGAAGGTCTCGGGGCTGCCACAGGCATCGTTGTCCCCCAGCAAAGCTGCAGGCACCAGCCTCCAACGAATTTAATGTGGGGAGAAGAGAGGCTGGTTTTGTATTTGGGGCTGCATTTCGCTCCCATTTGATGGCAAGAAGGTGCTCGCTCTCCTCCCTCAGCAGCCTTATTCCCTGGCAGCTGTGATCCAAAGCTTCTGCTTTATAATCTGCCTGGGAGAATGGGGATAATTAGTAACGAGGCACACGTGGTAAGAACGTGCAATTATAACCATTGGGTTATAATTTATGTCTCATCCTTCTGTGCAAAGTAATTAATATAGTAAAAGATTATTTATACCTAAGTGAGTAGAAGGTAAAGTCGGCTCTGCTGCGATGGTGAGACCCAGCTGAACGACTGCACCCAAAAGTGGCTGGAGGCTGCAAAACCAGCACGGACAGGGAGAGGCAGGGGAATTCCTGATGGAAAAGGAACTGATGTCCTGGAAAGCCTCCTCTTTGGGCACCTTACAGTGGAGGAAAAGAGAGACCTGGCTGGTCTTGCTCTGTCTTTCCTCTGCTCCCACTGCATCTCTGCTTCGGGGCAGGGGCTGCCACGTGGGATGGATTCCCGTGGCCATGATGAAATTTTGGGCATTATTTTGAGTTTGAGATTTATTAAAGAGTTGTTCAGATACTTTGCTCCCCATCCAGTAGCCACTTTTCCTTGTCTCCTGGCCACAAGCCTGGAGTAAGCAAGGCAAAGGCTGGCCTACCCACAGGCTCGAAGCATCCAACAGCAAGGTGGGGTTCCCTGTGACAGTGTCGGCAAGGAAGGAAATCAGCTCAGGGTGTGTTTAGGCTCCGGTTCAGGATCCCAGACCCCAGCACTTCGTGTTGTTTGTGGGTTCAGGTTGGGGTTCAGTTCACTCTTACAAGGTATCAGTGCAGGGAGCAGGGCTGTGGGTCCTGCCCTCTCGCTCTGCCTCCCACTGTGGACACCCTGTGTTGAACAGAGAACAGTGGTGCAACAAGCCGTGTACAAGGATAAGTCCTCGCTTCTCCAGCCCATCCAAGGTGCTGAGTGAGTGAGTGACAACTCTTGCTCTGGGTCAATTGTCAGTCTTGGGTATTTCATGCTACAAAGTTGTGTCAAATGCCTCCTGTCCTCTGAGACAAGGGATGTCCCCGCAATATTTCTGGCATCGTCCCTTCCCGAGGGGCACGGAGGTCACCACTGCCTTTGGCGCCTCAAAGGACAGTTCAAACCTCCCAAGGGCAAACCTGCCGTGGGTTCTGCTGCGTTACAGCCAAGATCAGCAGAGGCCAAGCTGCAACCTGTGGCATAAAATTCCCTTTCCATTCACAGTCCTGCCAGGAAGCTTATTAGTCTGCTTTCTGCAGGAACAGATCCGTGGTACAGCCTGTGGGCTGTGGCGTGCATGCTCCACTGGGTGAGTAGGGAGTCAATGACTCGGTGATGCATCAGCTTCCCTGTCCCTCAGCATCGTCTGAGTGTCTCCCATGTGGAAACTGGGCCAAAGCAGCCAGTGAGTCTGGAATGAAGGAAGGGGAAGCAGAAACAGCTGATGAGCCCAGGACAGCCTGTCACTCCTGATGGCTGATAAGCACTCAATGAATTGATCCATAGCGGGTGGAAACTCTGTTAGGTTGAGGGTTTTTAATGGTCTCATTTTCTCAGCTATGCTGAGACTGCTCTGACCCCAGAGGAACTGCTTCCCCTGCTGTCCCTGCCAGTGCTGTCCAGAACCTTGCTGCAGAACCCATTCCCCAGGTGTGGACTAGTGGCTGGTTCCACACAGGTTGGGCACATGTCCTGGCACACCTGGGGCAGAGCACCCCACGTTGGGAGGGGGATGTGCTGAGGTTTGCTCCCCAGCCACAGCCTCCTTCCTTGCATCCTCTACCCTGACCAGCACATCCCTGCACCTCCAGCATCCAAATACCCAGAAAACCACCGAGAAGGGAAATATTTTGGAATAACATTTTGGAAGTGGCTGTAGAAGAGGCTTTGGGGTATTGCTGGGTGAGTGCAGTGGGAATATGGCCGGTGCCTGCAGCACTGCCATTTGTCTGCCCGCCAGCAGCGCTGAGAGCCGTGTCTCCAAGAGGATTCTCCAAAGCCAGCAGCTGCAGATGCGAGGGCAAAAGCCAAGCAGCACTCAGAGCCGATGGCTTTGCATCTGGCTTCTGCTATGAAGGAAGTAATTAAAAGAAATAATCACCCAAGGGCAGCAGCATGCCACAGAGTGGAGCACAGTTTATCAATGCCAGCTGATCCCGGGCAAGGGGACATCTGCCTTCTCTGGGGGCACAAATAGCAAAAAGCAGATGTATGAAAAAAGCTCTGGAAAAGGAGAGAAAAGGAGGCTCCAATCAGAGCTTGGGGAGTTTTCTTCCACACCAGGGACTGGGCAGATTTTTTAAAAGAATTAAATAATTCAGTGGTGGCCTGGCAGTGAAGCAGCACTGTCACATTCTGAATCTTTCCCCTTGGAGAGCAGGGATCAACTGCCCCCTTCCTGGTGCAGTGACCAGAGCACTAAGAGATAAGGGAGAAGAAAAGCTCCTCTGTGGGGTTGCTGACTGTCCCCATCACTGTGACCCCTGAAACAGAGCAGGCACCCACTACTCCTTGTCCCATTTGCTCTGAAGCACCTTGGCATCTCTTGCTGCACTGGCCGTGCTATGAGGTCACAACTCCTCCCCACCTGGATGATATTTGCATCATCTACGAAGAAGCTGAAAAGGCCTTATAAAGTGAAATGAAAACACCTGAAGCGTTCCTGGGGGCTTGCAGGAGAGGCTCAGACACCCCTGTTCCTTGCTGCCAGCCACTGGGAGGTGGGCACGCTCCCAGCATTCCACCCCATGGGGGAACACTGGGCACTGGCAGCAGGACTTGGCCTCCTGCATGGGCACATGGAGCCTTGTGAGGCACAGCAGGGAGAGGCAGCCACTGACTCCTCATCCTTGCCAGAAGACTTGCAGATGGACATTAAAGGCATGTAAGTTTTAAATTTTTATGGTGTCTGACAGTTTATTTTTTAGTTAAAGCTGCACCAGCATGGGAAGAGCTGGAGCTGTTGTTCCTGCACTGCCCTGGCAGATGCTCATGGTCATGGCTCACTCCCTCTGGGGGCTCAGACCTTTCCTATTTATTTTAATAAAAATGCTCAGAGTGCCATCTGTACTAAGTTGATTTTCTAAGAAAAAAAGAAGTGAAGAAACTTCTCCAGAAGTCGCCTCCAAGATACCAGATACAACAAGTCATTAAAACACATCTTTTACACTTACAAATGACATTCCACTTGGTGTGTCCCTGGAACAGCCTTTCTACTGCTTCTGGGGGGAAATAGGATGAAAAGTCAGTCCAGGACACAGGAGCTGCAGTTGCAGGTGAACATGTGTGAGCAAGTCCAAGCAGTGAATGGTTTGGCTGCCTTTAGCCCTGCTCCAGGCAGCAGTGAGCTGGCCGAGTCGAGCACGTATGGTATTATAGGTAAGGATGCTCCACATCCTCTGGTACTGGGTATGGCTTCTCCAGCCCAAACCAGCAACGACTGGGGAAGCTCAGCTCCTCATGCAGAGGCTGCCAGTCAGATTCAGACAAAGCCAAGCTGACCCATTTCTGGGAAAGAGAAGCGGGAAAGCTGTTTTGGATGGATCAACACATCACAGTGGTGTCTGCTGGAATGCTCCCTCCTTGCTTTGCCTTTCACACCAGCCCTGTTCTCAGCTAGTCGCTAAAGCCAGGCATGAAAGAGACTTAATTACATTAGCAAATGGCTCCCAGGAAATAATTGCCTCTTTATGGAAGTGACCTCATTAGGCACTGTTAAATCGGGCAGTAACGGAGCCATCTGGTGCCTCTGACATCACTGCAGCAGCAAGGGATGGGATGCAGCCACGTCCGTGCTGGTGTTCCCATGGGTCAGTTGTGGGTTATCTTTCTATCCCTACAGCCTGATCTGGACTCATGTGTCTACGTCTGTGCCCAAAGACACCCGAGTACCCAGTGCAGGAGCCGGACACTCTGTGCCAGGCAAGTACAAGACTAGGTCCTGGTCCAGGAGATGTGAGTCCTGCACAGACCTGCAGCTTTAACAGAGGGAAGATGCAACAACACATGAAATGCTGAAAGAGTCAGGGCCACCTAGGCTGGAAGCACATCTAAATCAATAACTAGGCAGCACGGTACAAATAGAGATAATTAATTACCTCTTACTGCATTATTTGTTGATGCAGGGATTTATCATTTTCTATAATGGTTCATAATTTTTTACTTGCTTCCTTCTGCAGTTCTTTGTCCCTGGTGCTGAGTCAACTTCCAGCCCTGGGCAAATGTCTCCCCAGGGAAAACCAGTCCTGCAAAGCTGCTAGGAAGCTCAGCATGCCGGTAGGTCATCCTGTTTCCGAGCTGGGGGGGAATGAACATCCCCCATTTTTTGGGAGGGTAACTAGGGATTGTGCCCAACCATGCTGGGTGGTACACTGAGCTGGACATGCTACACCTGCGAATGGTTAAAAGAGAGGATGCACCTTCGTGTCAGCAAGAGCCCAGGCTCCTTCCTCGAGAAATCTGAACCTGTATTTGTGGGAAAGTTCTTAGCTGGGAAGCTCAAGGTGGAGGGAGGGCAGTGGGAAGAGCCAGAGCTGTGGAATGAGCCAAGGCTGCAGCATGAGGCAGAGCTGTGGAATGAGCCAAGCCTTCCCCTTAGCTGGAGGTAGGATGCAGCAGACACAGCAAATCGAGGGTCTGCGTGTGAAACCCCACGGCCCGGCTGCCTGCTCTGTCTGCTCAGAAACCTGCAGCAAACAGGGGGAGAATAGGGAGCAGCAGTGCCTAAGTGTGAGCCTGAAGCAATGCACCTGGAAGGTGACTCTTGCTTTTCCCCCATCTCCCATCACCGAGGCTGTGTGATTATATGCTATCAGAGGAAAAAAAAAGGCAATATTTGCCATATTGCCGGCCCGGCAGCCGCTGTGAGCAGCGCCCGGGGCTGGGAACACTCTCCTTCTAACACAATAAATGCCTTTACCGCGCCCATCACCGGGGACAGCCGATATTTGCAGTTTCCTGGCTCGGAACTGCTCCGGTCTGAGCGTCCGGTCCCCGTCCCTCCTGGGAGCACCTGGCCAGTGGCTCCGGGCTGAGAGGAGCCCAGTGTGGGCTACCCCGGGCTCTGCCCCGCTCAGCACACCAAGACAGCCAAGCCCTCTCACTCTGAGCTTTTAGAAGCTCGGATGCAGTGGGAAAAGCCTTTTCTAGCCAGCTGGGGATAAAACGGGTGATTTCGTGATTAATTTTCTCCAGGTGTGTAGGGCCCCTGCACTTTAAAAGCGCCTTTATAAGGCCAGTCTTTTGCTGCCATTTTATATTTTCTTTCTTGCAAAATTCAGATAAATGTTTCAGAACATATCAAATGCTCAAATTTTTTCTTGGGGAGCAGGAAGGGGAGGCCCAGAGCTGTCCCAAGGAAAGGTCCTGTGACATTACAGTTTTGCCCTTCTCAGACAACGCTTTACAATAAATAGAAGACTGGAACCCTTGGGGC
Organism: Sclerurus mexicanus; assembly: GCA_013396755.1. Taxonomy (NCBI): domain Eukaryota; kingdom Metazoa; phylum Chordata; class Aves; order Passeriformes; family Furnariidae; genus Sclerurus; species Sclerurus mexicanus. The sequence goes on along the minus strand of VWZF01004740.1, from coordinate 541,089 downwards.
TGTCGGGGCTGATGGTTCATCCCGCTCCTCGCTCCCGTGTCGGAGGAGGGGACCAGAAGGGATGCAGCGCCGGGGAGATGCTGTATCCCCCTGCGCCGCCGCCCAACAGGGAGCACGACATAAAGGATGCCGAAAAATAACCTGGAGCTCGGAGTATTACTCTTCAAGGGTCTCAGTCAAGAAACGGGGCGGCTCCACGAGCCGCGGTTCCCCGGCGAGCTGCGGAGCGCAGCGGCTCGGCGGCTGCCGGCGATTGCCATCTAGAGGCTTTGGGGGAGGCAGAGCCCTCAATGGCACAGACGCAGCCCGAGCCGCCGGCACCCGGCCGGGGTGACACGGGTGGCTCCCCCCAAGGCTGGAGGTGGCCGCGATGTCCCTTGCCACCCACCCGGGGCGCTGGGAGGGGCTGAGGAGGCTGCAGGGGCAGCAAAGGCTCCAGCTTCAGGTTGTGCCGGGTCAGACGGGGAAAGAAGGGATGACTGTGGGTGGGTTTGGCAGCCCCTGGGCTAGAATTATGGAATATTAAGGGTTGGAAGGGACCTTAAAGATCATCTCGTCACCATGGGCAGGGACACCTTTCACTAGCCCAGGTTGCTCCAAGCCCTGTCCAACCTGGCCTTGGACACTTCCAGGGACAGGGCAGCCACAGCTTCTCTGGGCACCCTGTGCCGTTGTCTCACCTCGCTCACAGGGAAGAATTTCTTCCCCCTATCCAATCTAAACCTATTCTCTTTCAGTTTAAAGACATTATCCCTTGTTCTGTTACTCCATACCCTTGTCCAAAGTCCCTCTCCAGCTCTCTTGGAGCCCCCTAAGGTACTGGAAGGCCACAATAAGGGTCAATCCAGAGCCTTTTCTTCTCCAGGCTGAACAGTCCTAATTCTTGTAGCCTTTCAAATGCATTGCTGCAGGTTGGAAAGCAGCAGAGCTGCTGCAACATCAACTCCCTCACACTTGCTCAGCACTGGGGTCTTTCCACTGGCTTGGGATTTAATCAACGAGCTGAATCAAAAGGGTAAATATTTCCCTCTAGGAAATGAGAAGGATAGAAGAGTCCAGACTTCTCCCAGCTTTGTGGGGGGAAGGCAAAGGGATGGGAAGGAGTTGAAAGAAGAGGAAAGATTATCCGGGGAAAAAAATCAACTGACCTACCATATTTCCATGGGCTTTCCCAGAGCAGGAGGGTTGCAGGGATGCCTTCCTGAGGCCTGAACAAAGGGAAAAGCAGGCTAAGTAAGCCCTGTTAACACTGAAACCTCAGGAGGGAAAGGCCTGTGTGCTGCTGGGCGCCTTGCTCTGGGCACTGCAGCTCCAGGAGAGGATGCCTGGGCCATGCTCCGCACACGAATCCCCAGCAATATCCCTGTCTCCACATGCCCCCTCGGCAGGAGGCAAATCCCCATCCTCTCCTCTTGTGGTTCCCCCCATCAGCAAAGGAAAAGCAACCAATATACTGAAATAAAGAATTGAAACGCTGCAGACAGGAAGGGTTCTAAAATTCTGCAACAGAAAACAGAAGGGTAGAGAAACAATGAAGTTCCAAAACTGCCCATGTATGTTTAAAGAATGACTAAGGGGGAAAAGAAAATTTCATCTTGCATAATGAGGTTCTCAAAATTACCAGTTTATACAAATTGTATGTATTTATGTGTGCATGTGTATATATATACATATAAAAGCCTTATATTTAAAAGGTTAGTGTTGCTTTTGGCAAGGGATCAATGCAAAATTTTCCTCTCATGTTTACCTCCAAATTACAAAGTGAAGATTATCTCATTCCAACATGTCACTATATATAAATAGCACTTTAAAAGCGCCTTTATAAGGCCAGTCTTTTGCTGCCATTTTATATTTTCTTTCTTGCAAAATTCAGATAAATGTTTCAGAACATATCAAATGCTCAAATTTTTTCTTGGGGAGCAGGAAGGGGAGGCCCAGAGCTGCCCCGAGGAAGGGTCCTGTGATATTACAGGGTTTTGTTGTTCTCAGGCAACACTTAACAATAAATAGAAGAATGGAACCCTTGGGCCTGTGTTGTGCTCACAGTGCCCTGTTTTAGCTTCTAACTCCCTTTCTCCCACCTGTGGGGCTGTCGTGAGAACAACCACACCTACACTGCACTTAGGGAGGATTTGGAGCAAAGGCACTTTTTCACCTGAAGGATGAGCCAATTCAGAGGGAAAAAACCCCACCCAAGCAACCTTTTAATTTTACTTCCCTTTTAAGCCCCAAACCCTGGCCCTCCAAGAACAGGATTGAAGGAAATGGCTTTACCATGCAGGCGTCTGACAGATTCATCAGCTGAGCAGGGGCCGACACTGTCAGGAGACTCGGACAGGACTGTCAATGGGAGATGGTTAGGTACAAGTCAATATGCTTCCAGGAAAGGCAAGGGGATGTGAAATCCCAAATCCTCCCTGCCTGGCTTCTGGCTGCTCCCCAGAGAGCCCTGCCCAGCCCATCATGCTCCGTGGGACCCTGCGAAACGCCCATCAGTCCTCTCACACCCCAGTGCACATGGGCCACGGTTGTCTTACTAAATAAACCAGCTATTGGCCAGCTTCTGGAGCTGTGGGGTTTTGTCTGGCCAGGGTTTTGGGTTTCTGTTTTCTTTCTTTTTTGGTGCCCTGTTTCTACTCTGACATGGCAGGGAGATTTATAGAAACAACATCAAAAGGCCTGAGAGTGGAGGGGATGGATGTGCTGAGCTGACCACTGGCCTCGGATTTGTCAGGCTGGTATTTATTACAGCAGGGGAGGTGACAACCATGTTAAGATCAAACTCAAAAGTCAACAGTGAAAATGCACCAAGGCCGATCACTTTCAAGCAGCTTCCCAGTTAATCCCTGCTCTTTTCTTGCAGCCACACGATGACACAGGAAAGATAAATTAGAGGCAACGAAATGCACCAAAAATAAAAGAACAAAAAGCATGCGGGTCTATTGAAAGTTGTGGTGTGGAAAATACTCTCAGGACTGAAGGCTGCTCACCCTTCAGGATGCTGATAAAAGTCTGAAACAGGGTCCAGGCATCAAAGGAGATGTGACTGCACTGTCACCCAGCCCCAAGTGCTGTTAATCTGACCATTAAAAGGTGTGAAAAGTTGTGGAGCCAGGCAGGTGCAGGGCAGGCCAGAGGGGAAAAGAAAACCAGATGCTTGAGGGAAGACACTGGAACGACAATTATTTTATCCTGTAAAATGTCTAATTAGGAGTCGAAAACTTATGGACAGAAGGCCAGCAGCAGTAAGGACTAGGTAAGGTGGAGATTGTTTTTGGTTTATATTCAACAAGCTTTCCATACTAAGCAAATCCACTGTGAAATGAGCAAAGCAGTGGAAAGAAGTTGAAAACACACACTGCATTCTTTAAAAATACACAGAGACATTTACAAGACCTCTTGGTGTGCATTTACACTTCCTATTTTGTTTTCTTTCCTAGAATTAAAGCTGCCATAAACTTTCGAAGGCTTGAGGGCTGCTTCAACAGCTGAGTTACAAAACAGTTCAGTCACAAATTACAGATTAAACTTGATGGTTTAAGTAAAGAGAAAAAAAAATAATCCACATGATTCACTTCAGTATAGATTTATATGGGAAAGATCATTCTATTGGCACACTTTCTACAGTTGGGAAATGGCAAACTTTCAGTATTTAATTTATGCTTTGACATTTTGGATCCCAAAGAGAAGCTGATAACTGCTCTCCTGTTAGACCACAACACTGCTGGAAGGGAGGCTGGTTGAAGCCATTTTCCCTTTGAAACTCCTCCTCTCCAAATGTCCAAAATGACTGGAGTCCTGGGTGACAATCTCTTGGGATGAGCCCAGCTCCACGGCCAAAGCAACAGGGCAGCATTTGCCCAGCTCTCTGGAGGCTCCAGGCTGTTCTCAGTCTGAGCACAGCCCAAGCTGAACAAACCCAGGTGTTCCCACACTTCAGAACTTGAGACAGCATGACTTCTGCTCGAGTCAGGAGGGCAGCTGGTCACCTTTTCCTTAAATCTCCAGAGTTTAGCACACCCCTAATGCTACAGCTGGACAGCACAATGCAAACCAGTGGGGTTTCACTGCTTCTGAAAGCCTATGAGATGATGTTGGTGGAAGCCAGACTCTAGAATCAACTTAGAATAAGATCTTTTTGAAAAGAAATGTATTTTCTTCATAAATACAGTACAATTACATTTTACAATGGTTTGTTTTTGTTTTTTTTTTACTTCCTAGACATAAAACCACTAGCTTTTACAAAAGAGTTCCTATACAAATACATGAAAAGAGATC
>VWZF01004740.1:475324-536751 GCA_013396755.1 Sclerurus mexicanus | reverse complement strand
TCCCCCCCCGCCCCTGTCACGGAGCAAACCCACCAGCCGTGGCACTATGAATCCCGGGATAACCTAGTGCCAGCCCTAGGCACGGAGAGAAAGCCCAGTTACTGCCCTGACTGCACCGAGTTTCTGTCCCCACGGGGAGGGCCCTTGGTCTGGCCCCAGCTGTCAGGACTCACTGTGCAGGTGTCCCAGCTCTCGGGATGTCACACGTCCTGCTGGTCACCGCTGCGGGCTCCCGGAGCGGGAGGCGTCCTCGGAAATGGGTCTGGCCTAGATCTCTGCAAGTCCCATCACTGGGGCAGCCCCCAAAAGCAGAGCCAAGCTGCTGCAAACAGCAGAGGCAGAGACCACACGCACAGGATTTCAGCCCGTAAGACTTGCTGAGCTCAGCCCCTCGTGCAGACCCCCGAGGAGCAACTCGCACAACCCCTGCGGTCCTCAGACACCAAATCGCTGCTCTAGACCCACCAGGAGCTGCCAGGCAGAAGCTACTGAAGTTAATAACAACCTGGGCCAGGTGGGAACAAGCACCTCTGAATCTCAGGCAGTTCCCCAAGCTGCCCAAATCCCAAAGGAACTGCCCGAGGGAAGGGCATTGAGTTTGGCCGTTCTGTAAGCAGTGAAAGAGGAAAAATAACTTCATTTTCTTGTTTTGCTCTACAAAGAAGAATATGTGGCTTTCTTTATAAAAGCTACAATTCTGCTTCTAATACCCGAGTTTAAGAAAAACTCTTAGTCTAAAATTTTGGTTTGCAAAGGTCATTGCAAACATTGTTAAAAATCACTTTCTACTAGAAATAAGCTCTACAGAAGGCAAAAGAACTAGGTGTGCAGTTTGTCTCCTTAAAGCAGTTTTTGATAAAAACAAAATACAAATCTGTACAGGGACTGAAGACTACAGTACACATCTTCCTCAAAACAAGCAGCTCATTTACATTCACATCAGGATGGCTCTGGGGAAGCTCGGGGGAAAGAATACATTCCTGATGGCTCCTAGTTTGTCAGCACAGGAAAACGACCTCCAGCTTCCACACCAAAAAGTTTTGGGGGTTTTGCTTTTGGCAGAAATCAAAACTACAAAATATGGCAAAGAACTTGACCTAAACAATGTAAAACTGCACCATCTTCTTCCAAAATTGTTTCCGCAGGCCCTCGCCAAGGCTCCTGCAATCCTGATAGTTTGGGTTGTCAGCAACTGCCTGGCTTGCATTTTTGGAGGGGACAGTTGGCTGTCCATCATCTGTATTTTATTCACAGAAAGCTATTATGTCCTTTCCTCATTTGTAAAAGTAAATCCCAGTGGCACTGTTTGAAAACAATGAGCTGCAAGGAGGATAAACCAATTACATTGACCTGAACGGCCAATATTGATTGGGGAAAATCAGTTTTCTAAAAGAGATTTTACCCATAAAGGATCCAATTTTTCCCAGATGTTTTAAAATTAATGTGAATCCAGTGAGTTGGAACCTTTTAAATAGACCCCTACAGTTGCAAAATTTCTTTCACACTGCTGAGTATTTGTAAAGATGGAATGTAATTTTTCCTGACTTTAAAGGAACAGAAAAGCGCTCAAACCCTATCTTGCACTGACATTCGATGGCATTTGATCTCCCTGGCTTTTCATTCTAAGCCAAAACCACAAAATGGAATATAGATATTTATGCTGAAATGGCAAAAAGATGGGACACCCTGAGCTAATGATCAAATCTCCTGCATTCCCAACAACTGTGGAGGAGTGCAAATCATCCAGGGTGGACATTACTTCATATAATGGCATGATACCAAGCCAAGAGAAATAAATGTAAGACATTCTCAGGGATGAGAATGAAGAGGCTGTGGACAGTTTGCCTACAAAAGGGTGGAAAACTGATTCAGAGGGAGGGAAGATCTGGAAGTGTCCAGAGAGATGTTGTCCCACGTGGAAGAGACAGTCAAAGCCTGGAAGGGCAGCTCTGATTTGTCTGAAGTGGTGCTGGAAGGGGGGTTGTGCTGCCTGGCAGGGAATGACTGCTTAAAGCCATACTGACAGTGCATCTCTTACCTTACACACTTTGCCATCTCTGACTTCTGTGGGACTAGGGATATGGCCTGAAGAACACAAACAAGCAGCAAATCTGCTGGGAACGGTGGGAGGTGTTTTCCTTGGGTTTTAAGTGACTACCATTAGAAGGAAAACTCACAGCTGACCTTTAGGCACCACCAGGTCCCCTGTGCAGCAGACAAAAGGCACCTGCTTTCTCCTGCCAAGCCTCCACCGTGGATCTCCTGTGGTATCTGTTGATCTGGTAATGTCACTTCAACTGAACATCACAGCAGTAGTGTCACCTAAGTAAGAATGAAAGATACTAACTGTTTGATTACTAATTGCTGGAACTCCTTATTTCTGGGGTGAAATGGTGGGAAATGAAAATGTGGCTACTCTATAATGTTGCACAGAAAGCTGAAACTAGACAAGTTCCCCATGTGTGACCACTGGCTAATTAAATACGTTAACATTCAAGTACAAAACCAGTAGTTTTTAACAGAAATTAATATGAAGTGTTTTAATAAAATGCAAAGATAGTAACAAAAAAATACTCATGTACTTCTACTGGTCTTAATATATTCTCATAGTATCTGTAACCAAAGCACTGCTGTGCTAGTTCCCAAAAATCTGAAGGTGAACCTCATGACTTACACGACTTAAATGTGTAACTTTGTTCTGTGATGCCTCTGGGACTTTAAACCACTCTCTCCAGTTAGATGAACTAAAAGAGTATTTTGGAAGGAGAGACTCTTCCATCTGAACCTTTACATGGAGTTTTTCTTTAAAGCTCTGCCTCTGAGGCTTTGCTATATGACAAAGAATCCTGTCTCTCCTAACAGAAGGACATACAAAGTAGACGGGCATTTGAAAAATAGAAAACTCTGCTACAGAGAAACATCTTCACAGATGTAGTAGATTAAGTTGCTAATACTGAAAAGCAACAGGGCTCCCCACTGGCACTATGGTAAATTTGGAGTAGTTCCACTAAAACCAATGGAATTACAATGGCAGAAATCTGATCTATCAGATCAGGACCGGGCCTGAAAACTCTCCTTTTTTAATTTATGTAAAACATGAATGCAATATATTATTTACTATCCACTGTATAAATTATTGAAAAAGTACTTAAGTATAAAAGTGTGGCAAATCTTGCAATGAAGGTAAAAATGTGAAATGTGACATTAATCACCGGAGTCATCTTTTTTAATAAAGAAATAATAAAGAAATATATTTGGGAAGTAAAAAAAAACCCACGTTACCACACTGAAAATGAAAATCTTTTTCAGCCTGTGAATATGAAATACCTGTTCTGAGCTCTGACACTGAGAGAAAACAGGAAGTGAAAGGGAAATCTCCCTTGATCACAGCCCAGATTTAGAAAAGCTTCTCAGAACACCTGTATTCTAAAACCATTAAGTGATTCTCACAACAAAGTCTCTGGTTCTAATCATTATAAGGCCACTAATCTCACCTTACTGCATTCGAGCTGGACATGTAACCAGCACCTGTGAGAGCAGGAACTTTTGTTTAAGAGACTTTAAAAACACTGAAATATCAGATGCAGTGCACCTACATTCTAGGGGTTTTTTTCCTCCAGATGTTACCAGATCCAGTATTTAAAAAATAAAGGGGGAAACTTTCAAACAAAAAGTGTTACGGGTTTTTCATAATTTAGAACAAATTATAAATTAACCTGTCCATACTTTTGAGACATAATATACAAGAGCAAACAGATGAGTGTTCTTTTATTACTCGGGTACTACATTTTTTTCCCCATAAAAATGTCTTATAAAATTTCTTGCTACTGTTATCCAGCTCTGATCCCGGTACAGCCTTTCAGATGAGGTATTCTACCATCTCTCCATCTGGGAAGTCCTGCCCCATGGTCTGAACAGGGGCTTTTCTTTCAAGAGTGCTGGAGTGGAAGAGTGGCCCATCTACATGATGAGAAAAAACAAGAGACAGACAAGCAAAGCCATAATTTCAACGAGGTTAGAAATACGACATGAACATTTTAAAAGTCATTTAAAAGTCATCTTCTATCACTGGCCAAGGCCTATAATAAGCTAATAACTTTTTTCATTTTTAAAAATTCAATTCTATTATGTATACAGGCAGAAATATAAAGATACTTTATCAAATTCCCTCTGAGCACCTCCCACTGATATATAAATCCTGGAGTGACTGCATTTAAACCAATGTAGTCAGTGTAAACTTCCAGCACCAAACCTGTCCCCATCTCCCTCGATACCCCTTCAATAGCACAGCATGGGCAGGATGCACAGCAGCCCAGCCAAATGCACTCTAACATAAAGAACAACAGCATTGTAACGTGCCTGTAAGAAAAGGCAAGGTTGTGTAATCTGCATTGATTTGGCGGAGTGGGCTGAAAAACGAGTGGTTCTTGCCAGCTCAGGGCTCTGTGGGAAGCAAATTCAGTTTCTGCAACAGTCACTGTCAACTGGATCTGCTTGTGCCAAGGCTGGAGCTGGTCCTGCGACCAGGGCAGTGAACTAGACAGTTTTATCATGACAGTTCCCTTTCCTTCTTCTTCCTCCCCTTTTCTCAGTCCACTTTGCTTTGAATACCCACTCAACACAAAGGCCAGTTTCAACAGCTCATTTTCATCTGCTGTTAGAGCCCACATGCTGCTCACATTTACTTCAGAGTCGACCCTGACTCCGAGACTGTCCTGGGATTGCACCTCCCTGTTCCCATTCCCAAACCTCGCTGTAACTCTCTAACCTGCGTGTCCATGCTTATGCTACCACTCTTAAGGCTTTTTTACCTTCAGAGCATTTGAGAGCTCTCAGAACACTGTCATGCTTGTCTCTGAAACCCACCTGTCCTCACAAAAACTAACTCCAGTTTGCCTGAATGGAAAAAGGAAGGCCAGGGGCTGCCCCACAGAGCAGAACTGATGGTGAGTGGGTGGCAGGAGCCCCTCTGGGACAGCAGCTGAGTTCTGTTACCTGTTTTCTCTGCACTGTAGGTCAAGCTGGTGCTGGGCAGTCGTCCTGGCGTGGGAGCTGCAGGGGAAGGTGCAGCTTTGCTCTGTTCACTCCCTCGGTCTGTCTGGGTGCTGCAGTCTCTGCTGCCTGTTTTCGAGTGGGCTGACAGCAGTGGTGTGGAAGGAAGGACAGGAGAGGGAGTGGAGGGAATGGATTCGGAGCGATATTCTGTTCCCAGCAGAACACCTTCGTGGCAAAAGGGAAGGAAATGTCACAATCACAGAAAACTAACAGGCATCAGTTCCTGTGCCCCTCTGCAGTACTTGCTCTAGGATTTGGCAAGTGCTCCTTGCTTCAAGAGACAGCACAGATTTACCTTTCCATAGAACCTTTCACCACTGGGTGCTGAAGTACCTGAGGAATAGCAGTGTCCTCATGTTGCTGCTTGCAGGTTGGCACCAAGAGTTTCCTGGTCCATCTGTGGCAGGGTAAATCTGCACACTGAAATCACCTGCAACAGGCTCTCACTCACAGCTCAGGGTCTTTTACTCTCAGAGGGAGGGCCTTTGGGCCTAACTACCTCCCCGACAATAAAAAATCATCTAGGATTTGCTTTGTTACAACTCCATTTCTCAGAACAATGCTGTTGAGCCATTCCAGACCGGAGTCATGTTAGTACAGGCACAACACTACAGGACAGAAATCCTGATTAGTATCTCTGCTCCTATCCAAGGAGACTTTACACCTCTAGCCAGCTGTAACACCCAACTAAAACAAGTACGTGGGAACTCTGAAAACTATAACCCAAACATCCCTAATGTCAGGTACCAAATTCGGAATAAAGGTTACATATTTTAATGAGAGAGCCTGGACATCAGAAGTCACTATTTCCCAAAAGTGATTAAAACAAGGAGCTATTCCATATGGGTCTCATCTTGCTTGCAGTCAATTTTACTGCATGCCAGGCCAGCTGATCTGTCTAACATATCTTCCTCTGCTGCTCCTGCCTCCCCTCTAAGCAGTGACTTCTGTATCTGAATTGCCACCAGTGTTTAAAAATTACCCAGGCTGCCTTTCCAGCTCTTGTCCTCCCTCTTCTCCTCCAGGATGGGAGTGCTGCTCAGCGTTGAGGAGTGGGACAGCAAGCCCGAGCCAGCGTTGGAGATGGACATGAGTGACTTGGCGGGTCTCATGGAGCTAAGCTGGTCCGTCTTGCTGGGCTCCTTCCGGGACCGCTGCTGCAGGACCTTGATCATGGCATCCTTCTCAATGATCTGAGCATGCAGAGTCTTAATCCTTTTTGGGAAGTAAAAAGAACAATTTAGGAGTGTCCTGTCTCCTTGGACTGAGGCCTCAGTGTCCCCAGGGCTGCGACTAGGATTCTCTCAGGCATTTCAGGAGGCAGAGAGAGGATGTCAGTGAGATTACTGTCCACAGAGCAGGCCAGGCACGAGACAATGCACTGAGACACCAACCCAGCTTTGGCTCCTGGAAGCTGCTCTAAACAGCCATGGAAGGAGCTTTGAGACAAAGCTGAGAGTTATGGCCAGGACATGAGACCAACAGAAAGAAGAGGACTGACACACTTTGGGGAGTCTACACTGGACCTAATCCCAGGCAAAACAGTTTTGTGAGACTGTTAAGAGGTGGTGGAGCCTGAGGTCTGATGAAGATGCCCTGAAGAGAGAAGAGGAACAAGCTAGATGCAAAAATTCTAAGACAAGACTTTTTTGCATTAGCCCTCAGTATCAAGACAGGTTTTGGATTGCTGTGTAGATACTTCCTTGGCCAGATGAGCGTCTGTCATCCTACATCATTGCTGTTGGTGAAGATACAAGAATTTCTGGTTCTGAGGCATCTACCCAGACAATTAATTTAAAATCCCTGTCCCAAGGAAGCCAGATAGGACCAAACTGCACTTTACCTTCCCTCCATGTCAAGACACCTCCTGTTGGCAAGCAGACTCTCCTCCTCCTCCTTCTGGATGCGAGCTTCCAGCGAGGTGTCATAGCTGGCGTTGGGCGAGTGGCTGATCACTGTCGTGTCCCTGAGAACAAGCAGTACAGCAGATGAAGGACCCGCCAAGTTTGCTGCTTTCCTCCTAACAGCACAGAATTATTGCTCAAAAGTAACAAACACGAACATGCACTTTTTTCAGTTTAAGCTGGCTCAGTGTCTTCCAAAAATGCAACTCCCAATTTCATTAGTGTCCTAATGAAGAAGGATTACAAACCCATGCAAGTCATTACAACAACAATATCCTGTCCATCTCAGGCTGGTCTATAATCTAATACAGATCAACTGCGCTACTGCAAAGTGATCGATGAGGCAAATCCAAGGACACGAGGAAAGGGAAGGATGATGTAGAACACCAGGCATTTTTCTTCAACTGAAACAGCACAAACTTCACTGCAGATATACAGCTTTTTCCCTTCCCCTTCCAACAGTATCATACAGGGAATGTGAGTATCAAAGGGAACAAGGCACAGAAGTTTCTTATCCTAAGCAGCTTGGTCCAAAACTTGGAATGGGCTGAAAACAGTTTCAGACTCATTCTATACAGTGCCTGACATTAACACTGTGATAGTTACTCAGTCCACTAACCAAAACACAATGAGTATTTAATTCTACTTGTGAATGTGAGGGGCATGAGAAGGTAATTTACCAAGGTGACCCAGATTTCCAGCTGTGCTCTAAAATATCCTTTCTGCAAACCCAGCTTCCTAAGGGATGCTAGTCTCCACCATGAAAGAAATGAGAAAGAAATCTGTACACAGTGTAGGTGAGGTTTCCCCTGAGATTAGTGGAAACCCTCCCAGCAGCTAGATGGGAATAGAAAAGCAGAGGTTGGCTCTTTCCTGACTGGACAGCATTTTTATTCATTTAACAAAAGCTGACCAGGCAACACATCCCTTCTCATTCCCTGATAAACAATAGACCAGGCCCCTACTTATCAGTCCATGCTGAAAATATGACATGGCCTCTAAGGACAAACAGCAGCAAGAGCCTTTAGGGAACCTCTAGGGAGGCAGAAAACAGTGCACAAGAAGCACCAACAGCCTAAAATAACAGCTTGCTGCTGAAGCAAAAGAAGTCTTTAAACACCAATACAGCAGATCTGCAACTTTTCCCCTGTAATTCCAATAGGATCTTACAAGCTGGAAAGGCAGTGTGGTGACAACAGCCCTATCTGGATCTGGCTCATGAAACAATCTACAATAAAATCTGCTGTCAGGAGCCATAAACTAGTGAGCAAATGGAATTATATGTAAGCAACATCTAATGTTAAGGAGCTCCACTCCAATAACAGCTCTTGTTTACCAACTAGCTGAAGTGCTCAGGCCTATTTACAGCCAAAATGAGTGTTTCTGTAGAGTTGTTTTGGAACGTGAGCTTGTTAGCAAATTTCAGACACCCTTCCCACTTCCACAAGCAGTGCTCTCCATACGCAGCTGAATGTTTGGAGCAGAATTTCCTAGGAGATGTTTCTGGTTAGTAACCATGTTGAGGACAATGCCACAAAGTAATTTGCAAAAATACTCTGGAGAACAAGGAAGACATTCAGGGTGAGTGTGAATCACCAAGCTCACCCCATCTCACATAACTTCAGAAAGGACTGATTCCTGTATTAAAATAAAAAAAAAATAACTAAATCCCATCTTATGCACCTATTTTTGAATAAACAGCTTCTAGGAATGGCTCAGAACAACCCTAGTCTGGAAAATGGCTCCTGCACATGAAGGAATCCTCCCCCGGAAAAATGTTTCTAATTGTTGGCAATTGCACAGCTCCCAGAAAAAGCAGCCAAGCTTCACTTGCATGAAGAAGTCTGAGGAGCCGTTCAGACCACAAGGCAAGCAATCATGGGAGGGTGGTATGACAACATTCCTTAGTGGGAAATATGACGTTCATCTGGAAAAAGAAAACAATCCCAGTGCTATGAGAAGCCTCATTTACCTCTGAGCAGCCACGGTCGCAGCTGCATCCAAAGCAAACTGCCTCATCACGCTTTCCTCCAGGTATTTCTGCTCCCACTTGGTCATGTCAGCTTCCAGAGCAAGAATCCTTTCTTCCTTCTCACGCAGGAGTTCCATGAGTGCCGTGGCGTTGTACTCGGAGACATTGGCAGACTGAGATGTGCCCTGACGCTGATTTGCAAGACAAAAACAAAACCAAAAAACCAAACCCATAAGTCTGAGGATGCATCTGCAAGAATCAGGGTTGGTTGGTCCTTTTTTGTTTGAAGGACAGAGGCTGCTCCAGAGCAGCACTGGTTTGGCACAAGAACCCTCCAAGTGAAATGCAGTAGTCTATGCCACGTTGGGCAGACTAACAAGCAAATACCTGAGATGGAAAAGACTCCTCCTAAGGCCTTTTCCCATGTGCAAAGCCCAAAATACACATCCCAGAGCTCGCTCATGGTGTTCAGGTGTGATGTGTACAGTCCATCCATGACACCCAAGTAACACTGACTTACTTCCAACAGCGTTCAGCAAAACAGTAACTAGTATACAAGAGATATCACCCCCTCAAAAAGAGACATCAAAAACATTTTTAAAGAATTTGGTTATTGAATTCATATGATCTGGGGATACCTGGGGATTAAAATAATTCTGTTCTACAGCAACATTTGTAAGACAGGCAATGTTCCCTTTCAAAACAAGAGTGGAGATTTGCTGAGCTAATAGTTCAATGGATAATCTGGAGTTAGCAGGATATTTGACTTAAAAAATCTTAAAAATAGTTTAAAAGAGAAGAAATGGGGCAGACAAGCTATTTTATGCTCAGCTTAGAATTTTTAACCATGACAAGAAAGCAATTTTTTGTGTTTACTCAGGCTCAATGTAAAAAGTTGTGAGGTTTAGAGTACCTAATCTTCCAAAGGTAACACTGAAAAGTTTATCAAATTACTGTAACTCCTACTAAAACCAATGCAAAAAAACCGAAGTAAGATTTAAATATCCATTCCTATGCAGAGGTGAATGCTGGGGATAAAAATAACCTGAAACTAAATGTGATTTAGAGCACTGGCCTGCACCCTATGTCCAGTAAAATCTGCACACCTGACAGTTCACCTGTGTTTGACACAGCCTGAAGTAAAATTGAGACTTCACATCCAATTCGTAACACCCTGGCACCATCTACTTCTCATTCATTCTTTTCACTGAAAATTACTCACATTACACTCACAAGAATACAGTCTGCGTTCCCAGCACCTGCATTTATAGAATGGGTTTTGCTGGTTTAGTCTTGTGTGGTTTTTTTAAATGCAAAAGCTTTTTGAAGGGCCTCTCTTCAGACTGGTTGCTACTGAATCCCAAACCGTGAACAAGATATTAAAAATAATTTCAAAGTAAACATAACCAGGATACTTGAAGATAAAACAGCATCTAAGCTATATGGCTGTGTCTGCACCCTGGCATGGGATGGATCCTCTGTTGCTGCTTACCTACATTTTCTGATTGAAATAGTATAAAATCCAGCAAAAACAATACAACAGTCAGCAAATCCGTGACTCTAGCTAGCAAAAGAAACATCTGTTAATAATACAAGACAAAAAAACCCCACTGCCCTTCTTTTCTCTACGGTGTTGGGTGTAATGTGCAATCCCACAAGACCCCCAGTACAGCCCAGGGGAACAGGGTACCTGCTGCATCCGGAGAGACTCCAGTTCTCTCTCCAGCCGGGTCCTCAGCCTGTGTTCCAGCTGCTCCCGCTTCTCACACGCTGCCTGCAGCTGCACCAAGGCCTGCTGCATCTTCTCCACCTTCTCAACATAGACCTGCTTCTTTTTGAGCTGAAATAAAGGAAGAAAACGTAACATAAATAAAGAGAATGAGCGAGTGAACTTCTGGCTTTGCACAGCAGCCAGGAGGATGTCCAGATGACTTCCAGCACCTGAAGGAAGCAGACAAGGAAGCTGGACAGAGACTATTTACAAGGGCCTGGAGTGACAGGACAAGAGGGAATGGCTTCACACTGACGCAGGGAGGGTTAGAAGAAATCCTTCCCTGGGAGGGTGGGCAGGCCCTGGCACAGGCTGGGCAGAGAAGCTGTGGCTGTCCCATCCCTGGAAGTGTCCAAGGCCAAGTTGGACGTGGCTTGGAGCCACCTGGGCTAGTGGAAGGTGTCCCTGCCCATGGCAGGGAGGGATGGAATGGGATGGTCTTTAAGGTCACTTCCAATCCAAACCATTCCATGATTCTATGATTCTATAACTGCTGTCAGTGAGACTCAGACTCCTTCTCTGGCATGAACACTCAGGATGTTACAGGTCTGTCCCATCTCTGATTTCCTGCTGGGTATATTTGTCCTTTTTGTCCTCAGTGACTCCATGGTAATGATGTGGAAACTGAGGCAAATACCTGTTGCAAGTGTCTGAGAGCACCAATAGACTAGAGAGGGCACCTGGGTTCATAATATTGCTTGAGTGACTTGACACAAGTTTCCGAGGTAACTGCAGCAAAGACAGTGTCTAGAGCTGGTCCACAAATTGGGAACACTTTCAGTGCAATATTGAAAATTGCTGGGAATGTTTTTACGAGATTAATAAGAAACTGAATCAAAACTTGTAAGATCCTCTTCCAGTCCCACAATATTAAATAGGATCAAAGCACACACCAGACACGCCCTGTGCTCTCCCCATGCTGCAGCCAGGTTTATTCCAGCAGCCTGGAATAATCTTGGCCCAGAGTGACCTGAGAAGTCCTGCTCTGTTCTTGCCCCTGCTCTTCCATCCTCCTCCATCACTCATCCTGCACAAAATGCTGCTACCCTTATTGCTTCATGATAAGCAACAAGAACTACCACACTAAGATCCCCAGTAACTGTCTTAGCAAGGTTAATACACAGTTCAGGCAGAATAAAACCAAACTAAAATATCAATTAAATAAAAAAAATAATAGAACACACCCAGGTCCCAGCTCTATTCTAATAGAGGGAACACTGCACACCTACAAACATTAACTCCTCCTAAGGAAAAGACTAACAATTGCAACTAGGAAATCTGGGGCACTGCTTCTGTAGCTCTGATTGTCATAAACCCTGGAACTCAAAAATAGCAGGAAGAAGGCAACTTTCCCAACAGTCGGAGCCAAAGTCTAGAGAAGCACCACAATGCAAAACACAGACTCCCTTATGTGAGTTCAAAGAGCTGCTCTACAGCTTCATGGAAGAAAAGTCCACTGAGGGATCTTAAAGACAAAAGACACCACTTTTGGCTCAGGAAGTCCTTCTTGGAAGCGGAAAGTATTCTGGGAAAGTACAACTGCTTGTTGGCCCCATTCTGATAATGGTCCCTAGGAACTCACTCTAAGTTTCAGCAGACACTGGATACTTCGATCTGAACAACATGAGCTGTTCTTACATTGCACCTTTGCTCCAAAAAGGTCTTATCATGTGTTTCTCCAAAATTTTTCCCTTTTCTCACTCCTGTTCCTTGAGGCAATGCAGAGATTGCAATGTGAACAGCAGAGAGAGAAAAATCTCCAAACGCTATTAACCCCAGACATGGTATCCTGTTCTTCTCTTCATGAAATAAAAGTCAGCAGGCATCTAATCTCACAGCGTGAATGTTGCTGCCTTAAAGCGTTTTCTCCAAACAAGTATTTTACAATAAAAGTTACAATAAACAGTGAGCAATCCAGCCAAAGCACTTCCCACCAGCGCATGTACAGTAGAAAGGTATTTTTATTCTTGGATTGCTCAATATTTCAAGCTTGTTTGGAATGGGAGGGACAAGAAACATTTTAATACAACTTGATGTTTCACTGTTGCTCTGTAGAAAATCAACAAAAATGTTATACTTTTTATTTCAGATCACAGTGCTTAACAACACCAATTTAAGCTTCCTTAGACTCCACTGAAGTGTAGATACAGGCAACTGGGTTTGCACTTAGAGTAACAGCAGCTCAAAATGGCCCAAAGCGATAAACTATGGGGTCAGCAGCAGAATCCAGAAAGGGAGAGCACCCAGTATCTTGGATTTCGACCTGGACCAGAGTAAGGCACAACCTGATAAACTCCCTAGCAGTAAAATACCATGCATCAAGCTGAATAATAATATCTTGCAAATCAGCTCTCCTCCCCCCTCTCTCCCAGGTAAAAAAAGATAAGGATGAAGTAATGCACATTTGGTCTCTTATTACCTACTACAAAGCATTTAAATTTCTGAGAAGTTTTTTAACTCAGGTAAAATCCTCCCCACAAAAGCAGCCACTGACAACATTTTACTGGTTTCATAATTAACAGACCCGAGTATGGCTATGTGTGCATAAATGTTTTGGCCTGCATTCAAAGAATACCAAGAGCCCAGCCAGAAAACAGAACCAGGACAAGGAAATTCCACTGAAACATCCACTTTGAATATGCTCCCATTAACCAAACCTGCAGGTGAAAAGTTGCAACACAAGCTGTTGCCCAACTTGCCAGCACTGCCTGCACATGCCTAACTCGGGCACCCAACATACAGGCACAGCTTGGTCAGTGGTTTTGCAGAAAGACAACGTTTTCTCCCACTTTTTAAGATACATCTCATCTTCCAGCTTAAGGAAGAATTAGGGATGTTGGAATATTTGGGGCTTGTGTATGTATTTTTTAACAGAAAACCCAGAATTAATTCAGGAATTCCTCAAGTAATTTTCAGGTTTTTGGAACCCGGGTGTACCACAAGTTTCATAAGCACATCCATACGCATGGATGTGCTCCAGACAACTCAGCTTTCCTAATGTTTTCTGTGAGAATTATCCTTTATCTATAAGATTGTTTCATTTCATGCACTCCCTGCACTCAGTCAACTCACTGCGTATCCTGGCACTTTCATTCATTTCCAGCTCTGCCACTCTGCAAGTGTTTGTGAGAACAACTTACCCTTCTGTGGGCCAGGAGTCTCCAGGAGTGCTAGAACTGAAATTTAATATTTATAACTTTTATTTTTTAATCTTTATGACTTGATCTGTCCTCTAAAAGTACAGAGGATTAGGAATGACTCTTCCAAGCACAGAGGGATTTCATTACCGTAAACTGAGAGTATGATCTTGTTTTCCTAAGACAGGAATTGGAAACAATTTCCTGAGTATTGCCAGGGTGATGAAGACATAAGTAAGTTGGGAGGAAGGAAAGAAGGCAGCATGCTGAGGCTTGTTCTTAGCCATTTCCCACGGATTCCCCACCCTCCCTCTTCCATCACAGAACCCAAAGTGGCTGCTCAGAGCCAAGGGCCACAGCAACACCCACCATGGCAGAGATGGCATCAAAGGACGCTGGAATTCCCTCCTCTGCATCAGGCCTTGCAGTGAACACATGCTCTAGATAAGAGTTCATTCCTGAAGCTTTACAGGGATGCAGTCATGCCCTTCAGTATGTCATTTTAAATAAATTTGACAAGTTAGTCATTTTTCTTTTGATGGTCCAACATTTAACTAAGAAGCAAGCTCATGTTCACATAATGTATCATAACTGCTTTGCCTCGAAGGGTGCCGTGAAAATACAGAGCATTTTGCTCATAAGGATATCTTTGTTATAACAGCTATTTAAGATGTAAGATCTCAAATAACCTCAGTACATGTCTGGAAGCACAGCACGGCACTTCAGTATGACTGTATCCCTTCCCAGCATTTCGTACAGCACAGAGCACAACTTTATTAATATCCTTATCTTCTCCAGGTCAATCCCTGACCGCTTTGGAAAATGTCCTAACTAAGCATCAGAGGTCAGGCTATAATTTTATCAGCAAGATTTTCTAACCAAACCAATGTAAACAAGAGCAGTCACTCCCCTGCTCCCGTTTACTACAAAGTTTATGTAAATTGTGCAACAGGACTGAGGACAAGAAAAATAAAGAGGACCAGGAGTGGCCTGGGTTCTGCAGAAATCCAGTACGCTACGTGTGACATGATGCAGAGAACACCCCAGGATTCCCTGGCTGCCTGATCAAGTATTTCCAGCTTCATTTTATTTCCTTATCCCTTATCATGCACTTGCATGGTCTAAAACCATGGTCAGGGATAAACTTTTCTTCTCAGAAATAGCAGTATTTGGTTATTACTCCAACTGCCCAACAGAAAGGGGATTAACATTTCGAAAGCCAAATGAATCCTGTTCCTCCATTTCCTTAGGCTTTGACAAGCCCTGCAATCCCTTTCAGGGATCCCAGGTCCTTACAGAAGGAAGGCTCTGAAGGGGCATGGAGGTCTCAGGCACAGGGAGCAGGGGTACACAGGAATAAGGAATTTTCACTGTCAGGTCTCAAGGGAGGCTGTAACATCCTCCGACTGGAGCTGCCTCTGCAGGACAAACACAGTCCTGGACACAGCAGGTGAAGGGGAAGATTCATCGCTTCCAGATGCATCACCCAGCAAAGACTTTTTCTGGGGAAGAAGAGAAGACTTCTTGCACAGCCATCAATGACTCAGAACTCTCCCAGGCATTTTGTCAAACCCAGCCATTACCAACTTCATCTTGGACAGCTCCTGTTTCAGCAAATTGGTAACACTCATCAGCATCTGCTTGTCTTCCACCCACTGCTTCTGATGTCTTCAAAGTCCTTTCTTTAATATATTCAGGGTGTTTTCATTATATTCTGGGTTTATCCGAAAGCTGAATCCATTCACACACAGCTGAAAACGTGCTTCCCCACAAGAATTTGCCTGCTATGGCAGAAATGTAGTTAAAAAACCCAGCAAGCACGTTTAAACCACCTCTCCCTCATGCAGTTGGAATATATTCCTCTAGGATGCCTTTGAATCCTCAGTTTGTTTAAATTCAGGCCCAACAAGGCACCTCGGGTCTCAGCAAGAACTCATGCTGGAACAATCTGGTAACACCATCCTCTTGCTAGGGAATAGTGCTTGTTGCATGCCCATGCTCTGTTTGTTTGTGCTAAAATAAGTTGTAACTCTCAAAGCCACCTCTGGAAAATCACTAACTGGCAGAATACGTGAGACAGTGACACAGCAATGAAAAGCCAGTTCTGTTACAAGAATGTAGGTCATTAGACACACACGTATTAGTTACAGGGAAGAGAGAGAGTTTTCTCTCCCCTGTACCCTACCCATCCAGGAATGATAAGCCATCTAAAGAGTGTCCCCTTTAGAAGCAACTCTGTCCTGAAAGAAGTATTATGTAGCTCTCAGAGTATAAGCATTTATGTGAGACAAAGCTGTGGAGACCAGGAATATCTTTTTATAGACCCAGAGAAGTGACTGGAAAAAAACCAGACAAGCCTTCAAGCACAAAGCTCTCCTTTGGGTCTCCTCCCTACAAGCCAGAGCTCTGTTCTGAAAGTATCTCAGACACAGCATATAAAGTACAATAGATGTCACTGGGAAATCATTTTCACAGTTCCCCATAGACAGAACCTCGGTGTTATCAGAAATAGAAGGTTATTTCTCTCCACAATAGCACAGTGGGAAATGAATACAGTATCTTAGCCCTGATATCTGCTTTATGTTGAACTCTGATGGCTGAAGGATGTTATAAATACAAGCACTTTTAGAAAAGATATTTCATTCAAATTTGTTCCCTCCATCAGCCCCCAGTTTCCACACACATGAGAGGACATTTGGCTCCTCTTTCCACTGCAAGTCTTGTGCAAGAGGATGGCAAAGAGTATATATTTTTATCCTACTGGTGGTAGTCATGATTTTTCAAAGCTGTCTCAAGGCACTCAGTAGAACAGTGGTTTGTACCAGGGTAAGCAGAAACGACCAAGTCCAAGAAAAGCTCTGGAAATCCCCCTTTTTTTTCTTTTTGGAAAAAAAAATAAAGTAAAACCAGTGGCATCCAGCAGTTGTGGTTAGATAAAGTATTTGGCCCCAAATTCCCTGCTGCAACATTACTGGCAATAAGTCAACATTTACTCAGTCTCAGGTGGGTCAGAATGGTCCTTTCTGCAAACACAGCAATTCTGCCTCTGGCCCAGAGCAAAGCCAAGTTTTAAATGCTCCATCTGTGAAGGCTCTCAAGGTGTCCATGAGCTGTTGTTTAAGCCATGGTACTGTGACTGTTGTAAAAGCTCACACATCCAGGCCATCCGTGAGCAGCCACAAAGCTGCTGCACACTGCTGCCACTCCAGTGCTTCCATCGGAGCTGAGACCACCACAGCAATCCATGCTCCAAAAGGAGAATTTTCCATGGCTTCAGCTGCAACTATTATCACTAACCATTTCTGACCGTGATAGACGTTTTTAAGCCAGTGTACATGTATTCAATTTATCTCAAATGTATTACCTGTAAAGAAAATAATTTGAAAAACCACAGACTAATACTTCACTAGGAACAATTTAAGTAAGCTGCTGATTTATGCAAAACAGTGGGACAGCTACTAAAGGGAAGAATGAAAACACAGAATTGAAAATAGATGGTTAATAACTGGTTACCTTCATGGAGAGTAGGGAAGTAGTAAAGTTTAAATATTATATATAAAACATATACATATGTAGCAGTTCTGTTCTTAGATGTATTTAAGTTTGCTTTAAATATTTATGATCACTCACCCTTTTTTGCACTTTGCAGAAATAAAAACACATTATCAAAAACTTTAATGGTAGTTTGTTCTAAATTTGAAGAGTCATTTCACCCCTACTAACTGGGAAAGTATTCTGTGTGAATGTCTACTTTTGCTTTCAACTGCTTCACATGAGACCATTCCTTTCTCCATCACATTTAGCATCCCTTGACCTCTCCCTTTGCTCTAACTTGGCTGTTAAAATCCAACATATATAAAACCCCTCAGAGTTCCACAGAAGTAGACAAGTATTTACATTTTACAGGTGAGTGGTTTTATCCAAACTGGCAATTCAAACAAAGGATTTTAAAAAGAATCTAAAGTTCCAACTCCAGTGCAACATTTAAGTAGTTGTCATGATATATGGCTTACAGCTCTCCTTAGAACAGCAATATTCTTTTTCATCAAGGATCTGGTGGATGCAAGGCAGGGTTACTCTGCTTAACAGGAAATCAGAACAGAAAGGGAAAACCAAAAAGCTGAAAACTTACATTACAGGATGCAACAACTGAAATATGCACACTCCCCTCAGGCCCTGAGCCAGAGCAGCTGCCAAACCTGAGCGTAAGAAACTCACCCTCTTCTGCAGGACTAGTTTGGAAATTCCTGACAATTACAGGGACTAGTCATTCGGATTAATTTGGAATAAAAGAAATAATCAGCAAATTGTTCATATATCCTGCTCACTGACTGCCACTCACTCAGAATGAGGTTTCTGGTCCCCTCCAAATGGTGCCCTGAGCTCTGAACAGCTCGTTTGGCCACCTTTCCAGGGGTTTCCAAACAGCGTGGGGATTTGAGAACTTTCCACGATTTAATACTAATGAGGCAACAAATGCTTTATAATCCTAAGTATTTCATTAAAAGCTGATTTGAGAGACCTGCAAAAGTGACTCTTTACCCTTTGTTTCCCCTTTTCCCCTCTCACCCCTAGGAAAAAGGAGAGTTAATTCCTGCTCCCTCACTGAGACACTTTCATATTTATCTACAACAGGAAGGGTGGCACTTCCTGCACACCCTGGGACTCGAGCAGAGGTTGGGTGCATATGACCACGAGCCCTCATGCAGGGCATTTCACTGTGTGTTAGTGTGCATGTGTTTTTTAAGCTATCATGCAGTCTAGCCCAGAGTTACTAACTTATTTTACTATTCTACTTAGGCAGCAATACTTTGCTTCAATTTTACTGAGGCAGTCAGAATTAGTGCCTACACCGAGGTTCAACTGAGGCAAGTGCTGTGTGTGTGCTGGCCCAGCTGATCACAACACCTTCCGTACACATTGACTCCAAGCACGTGAACAGTTCCAGGGAAGTCACAAGGATGTCCCGAGTACTTGGAGTTAGTGACATCTCCCTTTCAGTGTAATAAGGTGCTGAAATCTGCATGAAAGCCAAAGAGCTCCAATACACTGCAGAATCAGTGACAGAATAGTTTTAGAGCCAAAGAGAATTATGTCACATGTAAATTACCCTATAACCTAATGCTCCCTGTCCCTTGAGTAACCAAGCTGCAAGTCAGCCATGCCAGGCTAATACAGTTATGACAGCAGGTAACTCCACAACATCCTGGATGAGCAAAGCAGATCCAGGAGGAGAGAGACTGAGGGAAGGCTTCCATGAAGCATTAAACAAAAAGGGCAAAAACTAAGGACACCAGGGAAAGAGGCACAAGAAGGTTGAGGGAAAGTGCTACCGAGGCAAATAAGATACAGATTTCAGAGAAGAACAGGCTAAAATTAAGAAGGCAGCTACATCTGTACCTGGGAGAGGAGGATATTCCCTTTGTCTTTGATCATTCCTCCTCTCTTGGCACAATGGGATCCTGAGCAGAGAGAAAAGTAGAAGCAGACAAGGGGAGGGTTTGAGGAATGTCTCTGAAGGCAGCAAACTTCAGGTGCATATAGGGACAGTGCTCAGCCGAGGGTGATGCTGAGTGCTGGCAGCCAGGGGGATGGCAGAACTGGAGAACTAATCTGCAGTGAGGAAGTGTGCTTGGCCATGAGATTTCCTCCTGAGACTCTCCACAGAGGAAGAGTAGGAGTAAAGGAAGCAGAGGCTGGGAGTGGGAAATGGAGCCTTTGAGAGGAAAGAACTAGGCAGGAGGAAAGAGGACGGACACTGTGACGCAGAAGGGCAGCGAGGTGAGGGCCATAAGTGGCAGGGACAAAGCTACACAAGAAACTGCTGTGAAAGCTGCCCAGCTAAGCAGCTAAAACACATGATCCCCTCTTGGGAGGAAAGGTAGAGAAAACAACTAAGGTTATGCCCAGCTTATTACAAACGCTGGGCACATACGGAGATCTGCGCTGTCCCCACACCTGGCAAGGGGACAAGCTGCATTCATCTGGTATTATTTGAAAGTCCATCCAAATCTGAATTTCTGCCAAGTTCAGGAGGTTGCCAGGGCTGAGATCTCAGTTTCAGCCTACTTTCACAAGTTGAAACAAAAAGAAAAATACGGCTGCTTAGACAAAAGCACTTCCAAGGAAATATAGATTTGCAGCTAATCTGTGCACAGTTCAGTGGTTTAGCTAGTCAACACAAAGCCAAGGAGATACAAACAGCTTTGAAGAAAGCAGGTTTCCTTAAAACTTTCACAAGACAAACTCATTTGCACAGTCACCTCTTCTGGAACCCAAGCTACCCTAATTTCTCTCTCCCAGCATCCTTACCTCCTCCTCCAGTTTCACCACCTTGGCCTGAGCATTGTTCAAGGCCTGGTCTCGGATCTCAATGTGTCTTCGTTGGTCCTCGTTGGTGGAACGTGCAGCAGCCAGTTCTATTTCCAGTTTCTCTTTTTCCCGCTGTGTTTCCTTGTCTATGGAAACAAAGAGAGAGATATCAATGGACACCACTTGTCTCTGCCCAGCTCTCAGGAGTATTTCACTCCAGAGCTGAAGGAAAGATTGAACTGGAACTTCTCACAGGAGAGAATGCAAATCTAGTGCTAAGGGCAGAAAAAAAGGACGTGGCTTTCAAGGAAGAGAAAGACTTGTAACCCTGAAAAACAAGCATGGCACCTTCAAGTAACAATGTGCCACAAGGATAGTGAGCAGGAATAGAAGGTGCATCACTCAGTACAGTTACTCAGTGAGGTAATTTGCTGTGATTACACAGATGGTTAGTGAAACTTCGCACCTCTTCACCTCTAAGCTTTCAGGGGTGGAAAACAGAGTAATTTTAATATCTCAGGCTAGGGAGAGAGATGGCAGACTTCTGTGCCTGAAAAACTTGTGCCCCTTTTTTCCACACTGTCCCCACAAACAGGAAGCCTGATCTGCACAGGGCAACTGTCCTTTCTCAGAGGAAACCCCAGCTGTCTCACTTTGCTGGCAGTACCATCAGAGGCGTCCGGAAACAAGTGAGCAATGAGAACTCCTCAGTCTTCCCCTTAAAAATGACACCCCGGGCCAGAACTGAGGCACATATATCTGTTTGGTCACTGCTCAAAGCAGACCTGCAGTTTAAGAAAGCCTTTTGCCCAGCACTGAGAGTTCACGTCTGATGCTTTAAAGCCACCCCAAGCACGGCAGCTCATTTTTTCCTGCTGCTCTCCAGAAAGAACTGGACCGAGCTGAAGCAGCAATGCTGAGTGTTTAAGGAACAGGGCAACCGCCTTCATAAAAAAATAAATAGGATAAAAATAATTGTGGACTGGAGAACTTATCACACAGGGGTGTAAGGCAAAGCCACAACACAGAGCTGATGTGCTGTGTATATGTTGTCATTCTCAGCTCAAGCCAACCAGCTACAACGATAACATTAACCCACTTGCTGGATACATAACCACAGAATACTCCCTGGAGTGATCTACACCCAGCACTAATGACACCAGAGAAACTGCATTCCAGAAACCAATATCCCACGACAAAGGAATGAGGACAAGGAGTGGAAGGCCTGAAAAACAGGAACTAGGTGCTGGGTGTTAGGACAGACTGCATATGGAGTACATGGGCCCATTTGTGCAAGCATGTTCATAACTATATTTACAGAACCACAATTACTCCCTTTCTTCTGCCAGCAAAAAGCCAGGAGCAAAGCTTTAGCAACGTGGAGAAGCTAAAGATTCCCTTCTGCCAGGGAATCAGCACAGCCCACACACAGGTTGCAAAACAAACCCATCCACCAACAGCACTCAGAACTCTGCAGAGCAAACCCTGGCTGCAGCTCAGAGCCAGCCCGTGACACAAGACACAAGAACAAAAGCTACCATCACCTGCCTATTTTTTTTCCCTCATCTTTTCCCAGCAATTTTCCTCCACCCAGGAATGAGCTGCTGACAGTGTGAACACGTTAAAATGTACTGCAGAGACTGAGCTGCAAGGAGACAGGGTGGCATTAAGCCAGCAGGTATCAGTCAGTGCCAGCAGGCTGTTTGTTAATCTCTAACTGCTTGCAGAGAGCCTTTTGGAGTTTCAGTGCAGACTTTTCCCAAAATGAGAACTGCTTCACTCAACAAGTGCCTACAGCACTCCTAGAAATGCTGGGACTGATGAAGTGTAGCACTACAGCTTCCATGTTCATCCAAAAGGAGAAATGGAATTGCAAGGTCTCCCAGCTTTGACCTTCCTGCCTCTTTGGGTGCATCTATGAGCCTCAGTGCCCATGAACCAGTCTGAAGGAGAGACTAAACTCACAGACTTCCCACTACCACCAGGAGTTTGGAATTCACCCGCTGACAGTCATTTGTTGGCAACATAAGCCACAAGGGATAAGCTAAAGATGACATAAAACAGGAATACCAGCATTTCTCAGAGTAGCAGCAGTGTGTGTTACACCACAGAAAAACTCTATTTTGCAATTTTATTGTACTACCTTTTTATATAACAATTGGAGAAAAGTGAGCATTGTCAGAAGGGTGGAGTACATTATGGGATGAGAGAAAAGTTGGCTCATCACCATCAGCCTCAAGACATTTCAGCACAAACGAAAAGCAGCATTTCACATCCATCATTTTGGTTTGCCCTGTGATAAATCCAGTGCTGTGGACAGAATTCCTGACCCTCATCCAGCCCAGCAGACTGTTCATCCAGCAGGAGCGTTCATCCCCTTTACTTTTGTTGAGCAGGATAGGGCAGGGGCAAATAAAAGAGGAAAGAGACAAGCAGGCTCCAGTCCCATGGGCCTTAACTCATGCCAGGACTCCTGCCATCCTGGGAAGGTTTAATTCCAAAGCTTTCAGGGAATAAAACGGGTGAATAAAATACCCTGTAAATTACTGGGCAAACACTAATTTTACATTTTAACTGCAAACTACCTTTGCTCTGAAATCTCTAATAAATGCCATCAGTTGGACTTTACAGACTGACAGAAAAGGCATTCTTGAATCCCTCCTCCTTTTCTCCACTGCCAGTTTTGGACTGTCACTGCCCTGATTTCTCTCCCAATAATTACCCTGCTGCACTGTCCTCCTTCCCAGGATGGCTGGAGCTTTCCACTGACCCATAATGACTGTGTTACTCACTTTGTGCAAAGAGCTGAGAGATGGTTTTCCGATTGTCTTCAGACCCCTCAAACTCCTTCTCCGCGAGCTGCTTGTTGGCTGTCTCCATACGTTCTGGAAACATTTTCAATAAAAGCAAACTAAATAACTAAAAACTTTCAAGCATTAAGTTACATCTTCTCAGGGCATTTCTAATGCCAGCTGGGAGAATGGATCTCCTAATTCTACACAGTCTAATGTAAAAAGCCCACCAGAAGCTGGCACTCACTTTTGAAATATTTCTAATTATATCCTTAAGGAAATATGCTCACTGAGACAAAACAGGTTAAATGAAGTTCCAAAGAAATTACTTTAAACAATTATAACACACAAGTTTGCTTTTTCAATTTATACCTCTCTTTCTTTCACACAAATAAATCTCACCATGCAATTAAAAGATTCTCTTTTAATTCTCCACTAAATCTTAACAGAAGATTAAATCACTGTTGTCCAATTACCTGACTTGAGGGAATAGTGTAAAATACCAAGAACAGCTTAACAGCTCTGCTGCTTCGAGATGCTAGAACCGTGTATCAGTCTATGAAAATTAGAATGGAATGCCTATGCTGTGTTTTACTCTGAATAAGATTATTTAATGCAGGTCTTTGTGTACTCTTCTTCTCGAGTGCACCAGGCTTTACTTTCTGGATGCAACCAATTTCTGGGAGCAGCCTCTTAGCAAGACACATGGGGCAGGGAGAGCAGATGACATGTAGGACAACCAGAAGGCTTTTATAAAAAATTAAGTTTAAAAGAATGTTTGTGCGCCTTTGAATATCTTGAATTGTGGATGTTTTTCACCTTTGGAACTAATGCTTAGACTTTTACCCCTGTTAAGGTCAAACACCACTCAACATCACTCTCCCCTGCCAGTTGTCGTGCTGCCTCAGTCTCTTGGCAAGAACCAGACACTAATAACATCTCACTCTGGAAAAGGAAGGGGGATCCAAAAAACCAGATGCCTATATTGATAAGGAATGACAAAACCTTCAGCAAGAAAAAACATTCTGCAGTTTGTATGTCAGTGCAAAAGGGTCACTGGACAGGAGATCAAGTGAACATGTCTGGTGTGGGATTAGGCAGTCAGCAAAACCTCTTTCCATTTGTGTAAACTGAACAAATTGTACAAATTGTCTCTAGGATATAAGACATGAGAGAATTCCAGGCTTGCATCTGGTTTATGGTATTTGGCTTATCAGATGCTTCTTGTCAATGAGAAACAGGCTGCAAATGAAAGACTACAGCACTCTCCTAAACCTGCCTTTTCCATTCCCCCAGCAAGTGCTTCAGATCTCCAACTACTCAATAGTCCCCAGTATTCCATCATATTCCGGTTGTGTCAGACAGTGAATTCTGCAGCAAAATGCTGTCCTGCCTAGTAAGTATAACAGTAAAAAAACCAGCATTGAAGAACAGAAGTTTTACTTCCTTTACCTCTTAGGTCCCTGTTAAAATCATGAAGCCTTCGAATTTCTCCTTCCAGTTTATTCCTCATGGCCTTTTCCAGGGCATCCCGCTTAGAAGATGATTTCTCCAGGTTTTTGTACGCCTCTGAAACTTGCTGAATTTCTGTTTCCAGCTGCAGTGGAAGCGAAAACAAGCACTTACTATTTTATCACTCACAATTTTCATTCACTCTCAGACAAGAGACTACTTTCTCTCAAGTGTTCTTTATCGAGAGAAACCTAAGTAAAACAACAGTCTCAGGTCTGGATCCATCCGTATAAAGAATACCAATACCTGAAACAAAGTTCAGGATCCTCCTTCCAGACTCTCACTCTGCTTCCTCAATATGATGAAAACAAGGATATAACAAACTGAAGAAGTGCAAATGTAATCTATTTTTTTCCAAGACTGAGGCAGTTTGGCAGTTAGTTTGGGCAAAAAGCATTTATATTAATAGCTAATGCAACACCAAGTGAGTAAGTAAAATTTAAAAAAAAAAGGCAGATCAAATTATGCCCCAAATCCTATTGACAGATCCTACATTTCTGACAAACTCTGCAGATAGCTGTTATGGTCCAAAATTCACAATAAAACCTCCTGATGTTCTATGTTTACACTCATACAATTTAGTTATGCTTTTAAATGTGCAAATTATAAATGGGGCAAGGGAAACTTTGCAGTAGAATATGTTCTATCTTTCTTTCCAGCCTTCAGTGTAAAGCTTCTCTGACCATCCAGAGCAGGAGATTTACTTCTACCTCTCCTCACTAGGCATGGTTTGCCATGGAAGTGTGGATTCACTTAACAGCAACTCCCATTAGCACTGTCTACAGCAAGTGATCGACAGGGAGGTGGAGGGAAGTGCATTTTCATCCTGTCATTATCAGGAAGCTGTCAAACATTTCTCTAAAGCATTTCCTGGCCAGGAACCCTCCGAAAAAATACAGTAAAATGCACTTATGTCCCTGAAAAGAGGTAGCATAGCAAATAACAAGTGTGGAAAGCCATGCTGGTCACCTGAACTCAAACATGTTCTAAGCAGTCACGTATTTTTATGGCCCCAGATGCTGCTGAGCACAAAGAGCACAGCAAGGTCCACCAAGTCCTAAACTGCAAGCAGCATCAGCCTTTTCACAGCTGCAAGGCAAAAGCAAAGCTGACCTGCTGCACAGCTTTAAAGCACTGGTCATCAGGAAGTTATTTCTATGAGGGAGCATGAAAATACCTCCACGCGTGCATGTTAATGATGGGTCTTACTGGGAGATTTTCCTTTAAATGTTTTAGCATCACAAACTCTGCTTGTTTCATGAAGCCAAAAGTGGCAAATAGGTGGGTCCAAATCAGGACATTAAGTTTTCAGGGAAGTTGTTGTGCCATTTAGAGAGGGATAAAAGAAGTGTTAGTCCCAGTCCTGCAGTCCAAATGTCTTCAATGTAGCCATAGCAGCACTACTTGCATTGCACTCTGTCCTGACAACCAGTTTTGTAGCAATGTCCCCTGTGCCTCCTCAAGGGACTGTGGTCTCATGCCAGTCCAAACAAGCCCTTCCTGCAGCCTGTAAAATCTTTTAGGGAAAATGAAACCTGCTGCTATCCTGGACACAAGTTTCAATTTAACTAAGCAAGCCAAGCACTCAAACTCTTCAGCAGCTGAGGAGGATGTGCTTTTGAGCACGGTCAATAAGCTGTTAGCAGAAAACTGAAGGCTTTGATTCTATCTTCTGACAAGTTAAGCTGATGCCCTAAGGGACAGAATACAGACCAATCAATCTACATATGAAAGACTCTAAAGTAGTTAATCAATTTGTTAAGCAAGGAATGTAACAGCTGCAGATTAGATGATTCAGTTATGGACTACACCAGGCACGGGACCGGAAGGTGCCTGAATTCTTACCAAACACACCCACCTTTTGCAGCCGGGCTACCTTCTCATAACACACATCCAGCTCTTGTCGTAGAGACCGATTCTCTTCCGACAGGATTTCCACCATTTGCTGGGCCCTGGAAACGATGGCAAAAGGATCTACTTGCATCTGCTGATATGGGGAAGGGATCTGCTGAGCCCGGGGCATCACTGAATAGGAGTCTCCTTGCTGCTGCTGCGGGCCAAGGAAGGGCTGGCATAGTCGGTACAAATCTCCCTGATGGACTTGGTTGGACAAGAAAGGCTGCTGGGGCCGTGGCAGAATGCTGGGATCTGCCTGGCTTGGC
Source organism: Sclerurus mexicanus (assembly GCA_013396755.1). NCBI lineage: Eukaryota > Metazoa > Chordata > Aves > Passeriformes > Furnariidae > Sclerurus > Sclerurus mexicanus. The sequence continues at coordinate 510,134 of VWZF01004740.1, read as the reverse complement.
GTCAGAGGTTGTTGATGTTGGGAAGGGGACAGCCTAGATGGTGGTGGAGACTGAAGCAAAGTCAAAGATCCCAGGGACGTCAAGGAAGATGTTGGGCTGTGGTGGTGAGGTGGTCTCTGTTGTAACTGCAGCGGCACATCTGGGTTCTGCCTGGAAAACAGAGAGCAGAGGCTCCATCACGGTCAAGCACAAACCCACTGATAAGATGTGGGATGACCCATGTAGCTCCTGGGCACAGGTCTTCCCACACAAGAGACTCATGTGAGGTTTTCTTCATGTTTGTAAGTTTATTTTTAAAAATGTTTCAAAATCAAATCTTTATCAGAAAATATAGTCTAAGTGCACAAAGGTCTTTCTTTTTGAGATGATTTTTTAGAGAAACACTAAAAGAAAGTCCAGCAACAACTACTGACCAAAATTATTTTCATATCTTCTTGCCACATTTTGCAGATAAAACTGCCCAGCCAAGGACTGTTAGGAATGCAATCTTTTGTCCTGGCCTTAAAAGTGCCATCTTTCATGAAGAAAACAATGAATTTTCTTCTGCAATTCAGGATACAGAATTAAAAGGACTGACTAAGCTTGATGCTAGTATGCCAGCACCACTGATTTGAGCTTTCTGAACTATCAACCAAGAAGCTGCAGCCTGGTTAGAGGAGACAGGTAAAGGATCTGAAAACCAAGCTAAGGACCAGAAGCAGCCTTTTGACTCCAAACCCTCCTCAGTCCTATGCAGTAGGTATGTTTACGGCTCCTAACAACAACCCTGCAGGATAGCAAACACAGATCTAGCAATCTATAACATGCTTGAGTCCATGACAGAATGAACTCCAAGCTACACCAGCTCCGCAATTCAAACATCTGGAGATCCCCAGCTCAACTCCTGCTGCATTAGTCAAGTAAGAAATCTCTCTTAGAAGACAGTGTGAATTTATCATGCTTGGATGACCTCAGGAAGCAGGTTTTGCTTTCTCCTCCAAAGACATTCAACCTTGAACTTCTCTGGATGTTCTTTATTCTAACAGTTGAAGTCACTCCCTCTCCACGAGGCAACCAGTCTCTTCTTAAGCACAGAGCTCAGCCCAGTGCAGACCCAGACTAGCAGTTCAAAATGTTCTGAAACACTTCTGCTGCTCTGATAAAATTGCCCACCCTTTGGGATGCAGTTCAACCCTGCAGCTGGAGAAGCACACACTGGTGTTCCCACCTGGCCACAGCTGCTACAGAACATTCCCACGGCTGTCTGTGCTCCCAGGAGACCCAACAAGCAGTGCAGGGACCTGGATGGACAAGGCAGCTCCCACCACACCAGGAGCGTCGGAGGAACTGACAACAGTGAGCACGAAGCTGAACTGGGAACTAAAGGGTTACACAACGGGCTTCTCAGCCCAAGTGCAGAGACTCAGCATCATCCTTCCTGTTCTCCACAGAGAGGAGGAATCCACTCCTCATCCCTGTCCAAGAGGAAGCTCCGGCATTACCGGCGTTACTCACATCTGGCCGGCAGCACATGCGAGAGTTTGAATGTTCCCAGCCCAGCACAGGCTTTACCATTTCAGTACCGTGCACCTTATGTCTCATTTCCCTGCTTCACAGCAGAGAAGGTGTACGGAAACCTCCAAGCTCATGCTCAAATTCCTGAACAGGGAAACAAATCCAGTCTTTGTCAGGAATCACTGCTCTAGCTACTGCTTCTCTCTTTTCCACACTCAGGGGAACTGTGGTCCCTGCCAGCAACGTCATTTCAGGAGCTGTATTTCCCCAGAAATGATCATATACAGCATGACGATTTCAGGGGTCACACAGAAAAGTGATGTGCAATTAATTTCCTCAGGAATGTTCGGTTTAGTTGCAGCAATTTGGTTCTTCCCCTCCCGAGAGGGCAGTTCTACTTATTGTTGCATTGATTTCATCAACTTTATTTGCCAGTTCTCATAAGGAGCCAGCACAGGCCGTGCTCAAGGTCACCTGGTTTGTCTCAGGTGGTCTCCAGCTCCTTTCTTAGCTCACCCAGTTGTGTGCAGAGTTAAAACTTCACATACTCACAAACCACTCATGTCCTTGAGCTTATTCTTTACCTATCACCAGGCAGCTCTGCTTTGATGTTATAATCAATCAGGGAATAGGCCTGCTGTGACATTTAATCTGTGATGACCTACGGAGATTAGATCAAAAGAAATATGTTGCCAGCGTGCCTCGTGGATGCAAAAAAACAATTTTCAACCTAAAAAATACTCTCTTCCAGTCTGAAAACAACCTGAAGCAGTTACTTAGAGAGATTGATTCCACAGCTCTGAGAGAGTTAATCTCACAGACCTAAGGAGGACTATTAAGGTGCCAATGTTAACAATTTGAGCTGTTTGACTAAAGCATCTTGTTATTCTGTTCTCAGAAACCCAATGGCAGAATCTTGCCAATCTGAGCACTAGTGAAAGACACAAAATGATGGCCGAAGAAAAACAACAGCAATACTTAAATTCCAAAGGGACAGTCGTGCTGGCATTTTTTTTTTCTAAAAAAACCCTATTGTAAAGAATTACTCTAGGAAACCGTGGGTATTTCTAAACAAGACATGTTTCCAAGATATCCAGCATCTTGGCACTCACATCCAAAGCCTCTGTGGCATCACCAACAGCATTAGGGCTTCTGAATGTCACAAATGCATTTATATTCCCAGCAGAATGAGATAACATGGCTGGGGTAATATATCATAGCTTAAAAAACTGTATTTTAAAATCCTAGTAACGTCACAATGACACCAGATCATTCGAGATCTTGCATGTAAACTTTTACACGCACATTCAAAGACGATTTTTGCATCCCCACTACTCACAATTTTGTCTTATAAAATACTTACATATATTTTGTGGGTACAGAATACCAGACTCTGAGATTCTTTCATATTAGCACAAGGACTTAAGAATTTATTTTTCTAGTAAAGCAATTTGGAGCTGAGAGATTCAGAAAAGGTAAATGAACACCACCAGACTTTTCAAGACTTTTAAGCCAGACTGCAAGATTTTAAAATACAAAGGACCCAACAGCACTGCTGATAGAATGGCAGTAGAAAATTCCCTCCATGAGGGAATGAGTCCTTGGGTAACCCGGCACTAGTAATCAAAATTTTATCTGAACTAACTACTTCAGAAAAAATTTAATCTCTCAGAATACATGGAAAACAAAATTACGCAATCTCCTTCCATTTGCCTCAGTATCAGAGAGACCTGAAAAAGTCAAACGCAGGGAAAAAAGCCTCAGAGCAATAATTCCTGCAAGTGTTTAAGTTTGAAAGCATAACTCTAAGCACCACTTCACTTTGCAGCCTGTGTCACGCAGGAATCCCTGCTTCCCTACACAGTGCCTGGCGCGTACTGGAGAAACGTTCCACGTGGGCCGAGCACAAACCTGGATTTATGGTTCTGCAACCACAAGGGTCACCTCAGCTTCTGAGAGATGAAGACAGAGATAGGATAGGGAGAGAGGCAGCTCTGTGAGCAGCCTATGGGGACTATCAAAGAGTGCTGAGGCAGCCAGGACTGTGAAGTCACACAGAACATCTGTGGGTAGAGCAACATAGGGGGGAAGGCAGAAAACTGAAGGGATCGGGAAAGGTCTCTGGCTCGTTAAATTTTTCCTGCCTGTTTCGTGCTCGAGAAGCTCCAGTTCCCCTCCCTTCCCGAGCCCTCCTGCACAAACCAGGCAGTGCTGACTGCAGGAGGGAGCAGGCTCCACTCCATTACACAGCCCAAACCAAACCCAGCCATTTCCCTTCTGCTTCCCAGTCGTACCTGATTATCCCCCGCTTTGGTGCTGCTCAGGGGAACACGGCGCACAGAAGTGATTTACTAATTATGGGACAAATTCTGCAGACCTCCCTCTCAAAAACTTTCTGGGAAGCCAACGGGATTAATCACCACAGCAGGAGTTCAGTCGCTTGGGCTCCAGACTGAGGATGGTGGACAGGACCTTCTCTGCACCCAAAACTGCACCAGCTCTTGCTGTGCTGCCACAGGAGACCGGGCGAGTCCCCGGACACGAGTCCAAGGCACCCGGCCTCCCCTCTTAGACCCAGGGGCTTCTCTGCATCACCAAAGTGCAGTGGGCATATTAGGCAGATATTAGTGGAGATATTAGGGACTTTGGAGCTTCACATGCAGCCAGCCCCCTTCTGAACCTCCCTGAAAATTTCCAAATAACAGCACAGATGCCTCCAGCATGCCTGGTTATTGACATTAAACCAACACCATCACTAACTAACAAACACTGCTCCCAAACTTCCACCGCCCAGGAGGAGGTGAGGCAAACTGTTTGCAGACTGGTTTAAACTTACCCCACAGCCCATTTCTTTCCCAGACTGGGGAGGGTGAAGCCTGAGAATGCTGTGAATTCCCCAATGTTTATCTTGCTCAACGAGTTTTATTTAACCGCATCATTAGGTCACCCTCAAATTCCCCCGAACAATGAGGGGAAAAACCCGCAGAAAAGGGAGTGGCTTCGGGAGCAGAGAGAAGGGGCTTTGTTTCCTTGATGCACAGTTCAAAAAATGCACACATGTACCAATCCAAATGAATCCCGATAAACACCGAGCTGCAGTGAAGGAAAACTGGAGACTGCAAAGGCACCCCAGGTGCGAGGAGAACACTCCCCAAAGCTTTATGCTTTAAAATTCCCACACCATCACCCAGCTGCACCTTTAGCAACACAGAAGGTTTCTTGTCTAAGTTTCTCTTACAGCCTGTGAGAGAGGGAGGGGAATAGAGGACTCGCTCCCTTCCTTAGCTATGCTGCTCTGTAATTTATGGATTAGTCCTGCAATTGTTCTACTGCTTCAGCATTTGCTTGCAAAGGAAATCTCTCCTCTGTGCAGCTATTTAGGTTAAAAAGTAACCTCATTAGATTCCCAATGCTTTGAAGACAAATTTCAGTTGCTTCCCCTAACTGGAACGCTTGCCAGCTGAACCTTTCTCCTCCCCCCCCCGCTCCCCCCCACGTTCTTTCAAAGCAGCCAGGATCCATCCAATACAGACAAAAATCACCCTGTCTAGAGGAGCTGACTACTGGCGTGTTTTCAAATACCTCTCCCTTAAACAGCAAGCAGGCTATGTCTCACATTCACAGCATATAATATGAGGAGTATTTCTGATGCAGCATAACCATCGAGGATCTATTTCCCTGTCCTGTGTGACAGAGGTTTGAGGCCTTTGAATTTTCAAAAACATTCGCAATAAGCTTCTACAATCATTACCCCCCTAAACCCTTTACTTCCCCTTTTCCTGGCCTCTTTATTATTTATTTAGCCAGATCAAAGGGCCTTTTCATCAGCCTTGTATGCTGCTGAAGTCATTTCAGATCACAAACAATGGTGGACAAACTCTGAAAATAGCTCCTCATAGGACTGGGAAGGTTCTGAGCAGATTCAAATTCTGCAAAGCTCACACTCTGCTCCCAAATACTGACTGGTTTCTTCTTCATGCTCTTCTCAAAACACAACATAGTATGTGCAAACACAAACCCACAGAGACCTCCCGATTGCAGCAATGTCATCCTGTCGCTCCTTTGTATTACCCTTTTAGCTTCAAAATGAGGCCAAAATCATTACATAAAATCCCAGCTGGTCTTGGACAGAGAGGGGATGGTGTGAAAACAGGTAAAGTAAAGCTGGGATTTTAGCCCACTTAATAAAACTGTATCTTCCCCCACATGGACATCAGAGTTTGGCTCAAGCCAAATCCAGCTCCTTATCTAGAGCAAACCAGAACAGACAGAGTTCAAATGATGCAAGGAAAACGAGCAAAAGCTAAACAAGCAAGTCTGGGACGAGGCACAAAGCACACTCCATTTTCCACTCCTACACGTTAGTCCACTGAAAGTAAAATTTAAAAACTCTACAGGAGGCTCAGGTGATTTTTGTTACCTGAACCTTTATTGTTTTCATTCACTTTCTCCTTTCCTGGATGCAGTTTTTAAAAAATCTTTTGTCTGGACAAGAGTAATTAAAGAAGAGCTTAAGTCTCACAATAAGTAACTGCAGGTTTCTACAGTGAATCACACCATAACTTTGGCTTTTGCAGCAAAGCCTTTGTAAGGCTCTGGTGCCTCAGCGTTAAACTTCCTCATGCCACAGAATCAAGTTGGCTTGTTTTCAGGGGTTTTGGTTTTATTTGTTTGTTTTTAATAAAAACAGAGTCAGTCCTCTCTAGTCAACTATTGAAGGAGGTAACAGTGCTTCCAGACAGTCTGCAACTGATCACAATAATCTCACATAACAAAGACGGGATCTTTGTTGAAAGAAAACCTGCCTCTTGAATCAGGGCAATGGACTGAGTTTTACACTGTCTTTCCCTGTGTGGCTGTCACAGAGTTTAAGATCTCGCTTACCTGACTGACCCATATTCGGGGGGGTGCTGATACCTCATCATAGGCCCATCAGATCTTCCCTGCTGGCTCATGCGATGGTCACCATAGAAATGCCCCGAGTCCTGAGCTTTGCAGTTCATAGACGGCGTGGACACATTTTTGTATGGATACTCAGGAGGAGGACCCCGCTGCTCCATTCCTTTCATGCTGGGCTGGGAAGGGGGCTGCACGGAGTTCTTGTAGAACTCATTGGAGCCAGAATTTTTGTAAGGGTCGCTGGACTGCTGAGGAGAAAGCGGGGAGAGCGGCGCGCTCGTGACCGGCGCGTGGGCCTTGACCCCGCTGGTGGCCAAGGACAGCTGCATCAGCCTCTCGCTCAGGGAGCGCACGTGCCCTTGCTTGAGGTCCTTCAGTCCTTCATCCTGGTGGACCTTCCCTGGGCTCACCCGCTGGACCGTGGGCCGCCCCTCAGTCCTCATCTTTTGGTTGGTGACCCCCGTGACATAGAAGGCTGCCCCGACGCTGGCGTGCGGCTGGCCCCGGAAATACTGGGACTGGACTTTGGCTTCCTCGTAGGTCGGGAGATCCTCGCTGTTCTGGAGCCGCGGGGAGAGCTGCTTCTCCATGATGCTGTTGTCCACCTGTATCTCCTGGCCCTGGGGCTCCTGTCGGGCAGCATGAGTCACAAGCTGGTGGTCCTGGGAGCTCAGCCCTTCGTTCTGAGATGCTGGACTCCCAGTGCTGCTGAAAGGGGGGGCATTCCCTGTGGCCTGCTGGTGTAAGGCAAGAAGGTTACGGTTGTCATTTGGGTTTCCGTATCGGAGCTGCTCCTGCAGCAGGCGCTGTAAAACTGTCGTAGCTGCTTGCTCTTCTGAATTCCTCATCTCAAACTGTGGTGCCTTTTGGGTGGAATGCAAAAGCTGCCCTTGACCTAAGGAAAGGAGACACGGTTATTAGCGCCTGAGAGGATCAAGCAAGAGATATCTAAGAGCAATGGCTTGAAATACAGAAAAGAAGCAGGTTAGATTACCAAAGGTTCCCATAACAATGGGGGTCATCAAGGCCCCTGACCTAAGGAGGACTTGCATGCCAGGGGGCAAAAGCCTCAGAAAGGTGATGAACAGACTTGCAAGTCTATAGGCAAATCGATCAACTGCAGGCTGTAGGGATGCATGCCAAATACCTCAGACAGCATCTCAGGCAAAAAGGAGACCTGGAGTTCACAGGATGATGGCAAAAATGCCTGAGACCTGTTTGCTTGACACTTAGAGCTACCAGTGGTGAAATACACTTCTCATATTTGCAGGCTGACAAGGATTAAAAGGTGAAATCAGCAATTTGTCAGTTTTAAGGGAAAGAAAAAGAAAAAAAGAGAGGCCCATTGAGAAACCATATGGCTCAAAGAGGTAAAGAAATCTCTTAAATCATTTAAAGCAATTAATGAATACCTTGTTAGCCAGCAGGTTTTCAGAGTTATGAAATGCCCACAGTGAGATCAGCACCTATTCTCCCTGCTGCAGAAACACCACACACAGTGCAAGTGGGGACTCGGCAACTTCCTGCTACTCAAAGGCAACCAAATCCTCACACATCTAAATATCCCAGCGGAATGCATGCAAATGCAAGGGGAGGAAAGACTTGTCTGACCTAGGGAACAGAAAAGGATCTCTGAGTGGCACAAAAAAACACCGTGTCCCAATGAGAGAAACGCAAAGAGCCAGTGTCAAGCACATCCTAAATACAGATTAAACCAGTGACCAACAGGGATTGCGTTTCAGTCAGTCTCCCAGTGGAGTCAGGAATTGGTCACGGAAATCCAGGCTCATTGGCCTTGCATGAGCTGGAATATCAAAAATTAATGATACCTTTGAGACATGTAACTAAAAGAAGAGCTACTTCTGAGCTAGAACAGCTCAGAATACAAAGTATGACTCACTTGTGGGCTAAGTTCTGGCTCTGTCCTGACAGCAGAACATGTGTTGGTATTTCAGCATTTTATTTTGACACCTTTTTTCTGTGTAACACTGTCCTTTGCAAAAGATAACTTGCTCCCAACAGTTTGTTCTGTGACAGAACCAGGAATGGACTGCAGGAGTCAATACCTGAAGGTTCTGCTTTGTTCTGCATCTCTACAACCACCCCAATTCCTCCCTTGGGCCAGCCAACCCCTGAAACACAAAGACTCCACACAGAGAGACAAAAGGCTTCTGCAAATATTAAGGAAGAGAAAGCTAAAATCCACCTTGTTCCAGGCTGCCTCACCAAGCCAGGAGTTCAGGCCCTGTTACCTCACCTGGAACATGACTCTCCTGAAATCCTGTTTGAAGAGGCACATACCTATGTCCTTCACCTGGAGTCCCCTGGTAAGGAGAAGCAGTTCTGCCACATGGGGACACTCAGCCTTCCTCCTGCAAGTCCAAAATTTCCACTCAGAGATGGCTTCAGGCTCCTCTTCAGTAGGTCCAATCACTTCATACTCTCCTCACTTCTGAAGTAATTCTGAAGAAAGCATTAAAAACATCATTTTAATCAGCAGATGAGACCCTAGAAATAATAAACCTTGGACCATATTTGAGATTTTCCTTTTGTACCTTCTTGTTTTCTCCCAGAGCTCAACAATTTTGATCCCTTTAGGATGAATGAACCCCCCTGTCCCTAGCAATCTACTCCAGCTGCTACGTTAATCATGACCATTTCTGCTCCAAGATTACATGTTGCCAAGTAATGCCGTGTCCCATCTGTGCCTCCAAGTGAAACAGTGATTAAAACCTGCTAATTCTTTAACTCCATTGTTTTATTTTTTGCTCAGAACGAAAGCTGCCACACAGATGAGGATGCCCTTTGCCAGTGGTGCTGTGCATTTTGAACTGTATTAGCAGAAATCCTTTGATGAACCATCAAATGAAAATAGTGAAATGCTTTATAAACTTCAACACACTGTGCCTCAGAAATGACTGAGAATGATCAGTGTATGAATATTAGCTTTATTTTACAGACTGGGAAAGTGAGAGGAGAGAAAGGACACTGACAGAGTTTATGCCAGAAATACATTGCAGAGCACGGCTCTAATTCCCAAAACACTCTTTAATTACGTTACTTTTCTCTTTCAGAATATGATGCAGTAAAGAAACTTTAACCATTGAGTGGAAAATCAGGAGAACATAAAAAATGTGTATTTAGGTGTGTTATTCAAGCAGTTAAATCTACTACTGAAGGTGTCCCAAAGAAAAAAGCAAGCAATGCAAAAGAAGGGAAACATACTTGGGTACTTATGTGTTCATAATTCAAGGGAAGGCAATGAAAACAGAACTTGTGATATTAAAACTATTCATTGATATGTATAATTTAACCTAACTTCCTGGAATGCAGCAAAAAATAAAATGAACAGATGTAGCAAAGGAATGCAAATGTGGATACTTCTGTCTCTGACTTATTACAGCACACATCCACGCTCAAGGGAAATTATCTCAGATCTGCAAGATAAATACTTGAGGTGTCAACAGCAATTTCAGGGCACATGAACAATATCTAAGGAGAGAACAAGGCAGTGTTGTATGGTGTGGCACTTCAAGATGGTGGCTGAAAAAAACAGCTCATGTCAAATTCTTAACTGGTGACTTAGCTCAAGAGCGATATATTGAAAACAGCTGCCAGCAAATATGCAGTAAAGAACCTTTAAGCCAAGCATTAAGATAGCAGATAACTAGAGCAATTCCTCGTCCCTTTTCCCAGTGTTGCACAACCAAAGTTAGGGATTCCTCGTCCCCCTCATGCCAGGATCAGCACTGACTCTTGTTCTTTTTTTTCTTTTTTAAACCAAGCTGCCCTGAGCAACCCTTTTTATTAGAGCTCAGAAAGGCTTTTATTATGCAACATGATGCTGCCTTTCCACCCAAAGATTTCTTTTGTCTCAACTGGAAAAATCTAAGCGGGTAGGGGGAATGTTGTTTATTTTTTTAATACAAAGATACAACGCAGCTTGAGGTCCCACCTCTCCGCCTTACAGATTTTCTCAACAGACAAATCCAATCTGTGCACGTTTAACTCCTTCAAACGCTCAAGGAACCATTTCACACACACAGCTTCACTCCTCAGCACTACCAGCTTATTCTGCTGTGCTGCTGAGGGGAGGGCACAGTTCACACTGAAAACATTTGCTGGAATACTACTAATTTTAGAGTGGATGTACCTGGAATCAGCCTAGAAATCCAAGAAAAAAGGTGGACCGAGACACAATATAAATACACTCTGGCCAACAAATTCACTTTGTTTAAATACTGACTAGTAGCATTAAGCCTATTTTTTGCAGTTTCATCCCATTATTTTTAATTAACAAAGAAAATCTTGTGCAACTAACTTGGGTGGCAGCATTCCTGGAATCTGCTTTCTGAGCGAGCTGGAAACTCCTGGCAGTACCAGTGAGTTAAGTTTTCTATCAACAAAACACAAAAATGAACAGCACAATCAGTGCTGAAGCCCATGTGTTATTTATTTGGACCCAAACTCTATTTGTGTTATGCTCTTCCAGCAACTTCAGTGTGCAGTGTGCCAAAGATGGAGGTTAGTGAGATGCACCAGAAAGGTTGTTATGACAGAGCTGGAAGGAAATTGGAAAGGTTCTGGGGACATTTTAAACAGACACATTTGGGAGGTTAGAATAAATCTATTATGAAGGGTAGAGCTGCAATCAGACTTCCAACAACTCTACCAAACTGTACTGGATTATGGATTGGATGGTGCACCCTCCATATCCACAAGGCCTAGAAACACTTTGCTTTTGCTGTGGAAAATCCAGGTTTAGCCTAATTCTCATCTAAGGAACCACTGTAAGAATTCCCAAGTTGAACCAATTTCACAATTTGCTCCCGAGCATCGCTGCTTTATCATCTTACACCTCATTCTAACCTCTGGCCTGAAATTATCCATGGTAACTTGTGGAAAAAGGTCTTGAGGAAACATCAGAACCTAGAACTGGTAGAACTAACACAGGAATTGCAAACAGGGCTTTACCATGCTGAGATTAAGAATGAGCACAAAAGGGGAGGTAGCGTGGGTACTATTTAAGGAAGAAAAGCCTCATGTTTGCAGGGCATTGTGTAAAAACCCAGTAGCTGAGGCTTCTGTCTTAAACATCATGTAATTATGCACAGGAACCTTGCCAGTCCCTCATGAGGAAGAAAGATTAATGAAGAATTTAAAATGGTAATACTCTCAGGCTGTAGGGAATCAAAGCAGCACATTTCTGTACAGCATGCAAATATTTTTCAGCATCATAAAAATAAACAAGCTTAGACAAGTGAGCAACTCACCACTGTTTGATGAGTGGCTCTAATGCTATAGCTCAATTAACCTGCATGAAGCAATAATAACCTCACAAGCAGAGAGAAGCATCTTTCTTTAGCTTGTGAAACTAAGAGGAATGCAAGAGTCCCTGTGAGGACAGCCTGTGTATACTTGCCCAGAATTACTGCTCAGCCAAGGAGCTAATTACCTTATGCATCAGGTGGGATGAGAACAGGTTCACCACCTCAACGGGGCTGGGGGACAGTTAAGCGCTTTCAGTTCTACTGCTAAATTTTGTGTCACTCACACACAAAACAATCCAGTGACGGACTTCAAACTCCAGCAGTAAATTTTGCAAAGCAATTCTGTGTTGTTTTCTTAAAAGATGTGCATGTGATACTGTTTATCCTGGCCGGCAACTGGGGATGGGATGTTATTAGCTAGATGAAGTCGGAGGTTGATTTTTTAGGTGCAGTCATCTTCAGACATACCTCCACAGTGTAATAGAGGAGGGGAACATGCAACAGAGATAGCACAGAAAGGACTGGCTGTGAGTCCCCAGGCAAACTCCCATGCTGAGTCACCCCCTGGCTAATGGAAACACGCTGTTGCTCCATGGCCCACGCAAACCCCAGCAGGACGATCACCTGATCCTGCAGAAGTCACTTAACCTCAGTGTCTCCAAGACCACTGGAGACACGGTTATTCTGCACACACACTTACTTTGAAGTGGCTGGAAGCACCAGATTCCCAAGGGTGAGGTCCCAAGTTATTTAATGAACAGTGCAGGTTATCACTGAATGCTCTTTGCTTCATTTCAGTCCAGCCCAAGGAGGAGGAAGGGAAAGAATACACACCAGGACAATCCTTGTGAATAAAGGTTCCCAATGTCTGGCACCAACACCCAAATCTGCCAGGCAGCACACAACAAATCCCAGCGCTGCGAGAGCATTTTAGCACGTGCCCCTAACCAGGAGGAGGTTTCAGACTCCAGCCATGAACACCTCCCCAGCTTCCATTCAACCTTCCCATCCCAGCCCTGATCTGCTGCCTGTGGCTCAGGTGATCTCGGAGGGTGGCACTGAGCAGGTGCATGGAGCAGCGCCAACATTACTCATCCTCATACCAGAAGGCCAGAGTCACTGGGCAAACAAGAAAAACTACCTTCTTTTCATAAAAAACAAGAACAATGTCACCCGGAGGGGGGCAAATAATATGCATACCCATTATATTAGATCATTGGGCAACTGTAGAGAGAGGCCACCACAACACCCAAAGACTGATTATGGTTCTCACAACTTTCTGGGCCAAACCGAGCCCACCTGAGCAAGGACTAAAACTGTCCCAACAACAGCCACTAACCCTTCTCCCCAAACACTCACAGCACTGGGACGTGGGCACAGAACAGCACAAGAAAGCCTGACAGGCCTGAAGAAAAGGCAGCAAATTGCTCAGGCTGCATTGACATAAGTAAGTCAAGACATCGACATAGGAAGACCCTCCCTAAATGACACCTCCAAGAAAAAAACTAAAAATACCTTACTTGACCTTTGAATTGCTGCTCCCTCACTAAAAAGTAACAATTTCTTCACAGGGAAGTTCCTATAATCTTCACCAGCATAATTTAGGTTTTATATTACAAAGGAAAGAAAAACCAAAACAAGTAGAATAAACACCTACAAAGCCTGGTATAAATAGGAATATGTTACGGCTCTTAAGCATTTTGAGAAGAATGGTATGGAATTTCAAGCTCCTCCATAAAATTTTAAAAGTCACAGGGGCAGGAGGATTTATTCAGAATATATAGGTCCTAATAGCAAAACCTGTCCAGCTGTTCTTACTGGGAATATTTTTACAGAACACATCACACCATACAGTTACTTAAACTCCTGTGCAGTGCTACCTAACACTACTCACACACCTGCAGAGGCACAACCCTTTAGGGACAGGTTACTGGAATTTCTGCACAATTAATGAAACACGAATTCCATCACAGGCAACAGGAGCTCTGCTTCCAACTCCAGGAAGGCCAAGATCTCACCCTTAAGACGTCTTCTTGCTACAACCAGCTCGAGCTCACACAGGTTTAGCCGCACCAGGTCTCATCGCAGAGGGCTGCCTTCCAGCACGGATCGAGGAACATTCATCTGCCTCAAACTTCCAGTAATTATCCTTGTAGAACCGGGGAACTGCTGCAAACCCAAGCCGCAATTTTGATTCAACGTCCAGTTTTGTTTTGCCCTTCCTGACCGCTCCTGCTTCTGGCGTCAGCAGCCCCTGTCCCACAACTATCCCAGCTATGCCCCAGCACCATTTTCACTGCATTGTGTGGTTTCTCCATTCCTTCCCTGATTTAGTCCAGGCCTCTCCTCAGGGCTCTCGGATAATGGAAACCATGTGAGAGTAAAACGTAATCTTCAAACATGCAAACCAGTTTCATGTGCATTATCAGAAGGGAGCAAAATGTTGACAGTGCATCATTTGTCCCTGCTGATAGGATCAGGCTATTTTAATTGCTGCTAAGATTTTTTAAAAAAAAAAAGGATTGGAATCACCATCTCTGTTAAAAATAAAGTCAAAATTTGAACCTAAAAGCTTAAGCAGTCCTGAAAACAATGGCGATACGACCCCAAACAGATATATCCATTTTGTACTACCTTAAGGTAGCTTTTCCTCATATGCCAGTTGTGACACCCTGAAAATTTATATAAGTTGATACAAATAAAAACCGCAGGTGGAGAAGCACTCAGAGAAGAAAACAACCACTGTGGCCTAACTTTAGAATGGAATTTTCTGGTTTTTTCTAGCAATACCACAATTTAAACTATTTTAAGCCCCCATGTGGAGGAGCTCTTCTTATTTCACAAAGCAGTTTCACAGAATTTAACAGAACCAGTCACAGAACCCAGAAAGAAGGCTGGCATGGCCCCTCCTTTTGTTAAAGGGCTGCTTTTTTTCTTTATTAAAAGAAACAGTTAAAATACAAGTACCTTATCAGTGGTCAGTGAGCCCAACAGAGGTGGCAATGCTCTTTTTGAGAGGCTGTGGCACAAGGAAGGGCACAAACCTGCTGCAGTATTGGTATAGTCCAGTACCATGAAGTGATCTCAGTGGGTGCCATGGGTTAAAAAGATGAATTAGAGTAAAACCCAGCAGAAGATCCAGACCACCACATCTTTAGAACGCAACAACGTTATAAAAGTGGGTTTGGTGTTGCTCTTTTATCATAACTGCCTGGGGTTTTCATGTGCACCTTGCAAAAAACCTTTAATTATTTGTAAGATGATTAACTGAGCCTCACCACCACACGGGGAGGAAGATATTACTGCATTCCTTTTTGGCACAGCAGTGACTGGCTGAGTCCTGGCCCACATTTATGTTTTTTATTTCCACAACTATGTCGCTCAGGGAATTGATTTCTTTCAATGTAACTATTCCAGCAACCACTGCAAAGCAGATGCAGCTACAGTAGGAAATAATTGTTTTGAGGTATATTGCCTAGGAAACCTTGTGTAAACCATACCAGCACAACCTCTTCCTTACTGCATCACCACTAGAAAGATTTTCTGTAATAACTGGAGCAGCAACTGTAGATCCTGCCTACAGGGTTTGGATTGAGGATGCTGGCATCCCAGAACTTGTGCAAGCAGAAGGGAGGGGAGCCTTCTGAATGTTTTCTACAGCTGGAGAAGAGACTTCTACCACATATCCCTAGCAGCAGCAGAGAAGAAGTTAAAGATTTAGAGCCACATAATATTCCCCGACTGAACAGAATGAACTTCACTGAATGCGCAGAAACTACAGGTAACACACGGCTCTTGGAGCACAAATCCAGTGTGATAACCTGAGCTGCATTTCACCATTTTGAGATTGCTCCACGGAAACATCCCTTCAAAACCCACCTGAGCAGCGTGGGATGGGGCCAGTGGTCTCTCACACACAGTCCCTACTGCCATCCCCACTTCCCCAAATCAGAAGAGTACTGGTCTTTCACCAGTAAAAAGAGTGGTAAATCCACTCTTCCCCCCAGGATGTTAAGATTTTTTAATTATTTTTTCTTTTTTCAAAGAAGATCCAACTGCTCCACACCCAATCCCAACTTGACAACAGCAAAAGCTGCTTTTTCCTACGTAACTCTGGAATGCTCTTTTGTGCCTGCTCTCCGTGGTTCCCTGATCTCACCCAAAGGAAGGGCGGGATTGGCTATGTAATTGCTCTTGGTCTCTTCAACTTTCCTCATTACAGTAAGAAGTGTCATAAATTTGGTTTTACCCGATATGGATATCAGCATTCAGTAGTGATGGTTTCAGAAAACTACCTATTACCAGCTCCTTGTGCTCCTCCACAGGCTATGCCGGGATCCCAGACTGGTTTGGGTTGGAAGGGACCTTAAAGCCCATCTTGTTCCAACACCCCCGCCACGGGCAGGGATGACATCTCACACTGGTTTTAAGTACTGTCTCTCCAGAAATATGGAGGAGGTTTCAGCTTTGTTTCATTTCAGAAAGACAATGGGAAAACTAGGAAGATATGTTTTCCCACCCTGTTTTTCCCAAGCTCCACAAGACAGGCTAGCCCTAGTATGAAGCAATCAAATTTGTTTCAGCTGAACACAGAACCACCCAAATTAGAACAGCAGGAAAAGTCCACCAGACCCTGATGAGAACAAAGTCACTGAAATGTGGAATTATTTTCCTTGAGGGTTACAGTAAAAAATCCTAAGAGAATAAGTAATTCTTTAAAAAATAAGTTGTGTAAAGACATAAAGCATTTGTTTGCTTTAAAATATCACTGTGATACTACTCTTAGACAAGGTCTAGCAAATGCTAACTAATTCGTTAAACAACATTCTAAATTAGCTTAATTCATAAACATTCTTATAAGAGAACTGTTCAACAACATCTTGGTCTACAATTAGACACTACAAGTGTTTTGCTAATACAAACAGGCCTTTAAAAAACAACTTTATTAGACCAGTGAAATTTTTTGTCGCTTAAACAAAATCTGGTTCTATATTGTAACCAATACTGATGAACCTTATATAGCCCAACAGTAGTTACCAAGGAAAATGACCAAAGACTTCTCCAAACTTCCAAAGAATTTCAGATATTTAGTATTTTAAAAAATCCAAAGGTCTATTTTAAGCTTAGACACAACCAAACTAGATAACAATCATTCTCAGAGAGGATGAGAAAGTGAAAAAACAAGCATGAATGGCAGCATTTATGTCTGAAGCCCTTCTGCAGGACCAAGAATGCAGACTGCATGTCAGTAAAACAGGAGACAACTCAACCATTAGAAACAGGAGGGAGCCCTCTCTTTTCCAGTGCCAGCCAAGCCATATGGGAGCTGGTCACAACACGGGATGACACATCCAACACCACCACGAGGGATGACCAGCACTCATGATCCCCAGACACCAGAGGAGACACCAACACATGTTCTTCCTTTACTCAGGCTGGGCACCTCACATTAACCTCACTACTCTACTAAGTCAAGATTTTAAGACTTTTTTTTTTTATGTTTCCATAAGCCTTTTTATTTTGTTCTCAGGGGTTTTTTTGTTCATGACTTTTCCTTTTCCATTCTTATTCATTCCTCAGTCACTGATCTCCTGTTGACATCAATGTCTGTTTTGTCCAGAATGGCCATTTATACACAGGTAAGTTTCAAATATATTCTAACATTAAAAAATTACATCCAAGTGCCTATGCAAACACAAATTTATCAATCCTAAAAAACTCCTTTCACTCACACACATAGTAGGCAAGTAACACAAAGACTGTATTGCAGATTTAAAAATTAATTGCTCCTAGAAGCAACTTTAAACTATTATTCCCCAAAGTTCATTCTTTTTTCTGTCTTGAAGATTACATTTCAAGGCTGCTCTGGAGAGCCAAGTAATATGCAAGACCTGGATATTTGCTGACTTGGGAGTTCTCCATACACTCCATTACTTTCACATGGATACAATTTCAGCATCAGATCTGTCCGAAGCATGAATCAAGTATTTTTGCAAAAGCTGAAGGTATGGCCGTAGTGTGGAGGCTGCACTGTGCAATTCTTCCTGTGGCCAGCACTGCATTCCAGAGCTGTTTGGGAACACGCTCTCTCCTGTGCAAAAGGGTTTAACAACTGAGAAGCTCCTGCAGCCAAACTGGACTCACAGGGCAGCCATGTGCCTGCTGCTTCATAAAAGACATGGACTGAAGTCTACAGTATGGTGATGCTGACACACATGCAGAGACAGAAGATCAGGCACAAGGGCAGATGAAAGTCTAACTGAGAAAGTAACTATTCATCAGAAAGTAAGAGAACCAAAGAATTCCTGAAAGCAATGAGCTTACAGAAATGTGGCCCAGATTCAACACAACAGACTAAAACACTTTGACAAATCCTCTAGTGCTTCCTGAAACTCTGTAACGCCAGCAACAGGCAATTTAGAACACTTCTATGAAGAACCAAGAGATCCAAGTCCTCTCTTGAATTCTGGGGGACAGAAGAGGAGAAAAGAGAGCCTTGAACCTCATTGACAATCCCCAAGAATGGCTGTTCTCACACTATTACAAACATCTGGTACATCTGGTCTCCATGGAAGGAGGATACCTAGCAGCAAACATTGGCAGCCAAGGACATTCCACTCCCACTATACTGTCCACAATAGCAAGGAGAAAAAAAAATCCATACGGCTGTTTTGATTAGGAAACCTTTGAGTGGACTTCTTCAAAACTGAGTGCCTGAAAATACCTTGAAATAGGGAAATGTGCAACAACAGTCAGATGGGAGGAAAAAGCCATCTTACTTTATTCTGAAAGCATTTACACTTCAGCCCAAAGCGGGAACATCTATTAATCCAAGAACCTTTTGCCAAGAACAAGGTCATCATTTTCGTTTTAATTCAGAACAGAACCTAACACACAGCATACTCTACATCTCGTCATTTACAGGTGTTTGGAGCCAGGCTTTGGTTTAATACATACCCTGAACATGTAAGAACTTTCTTATATCGGGCTTTGTCTTCCCAGCAGGGTACAACTCTGCAACTCTTTAAAAGCCATCAGTAAGAATGAAGCAAAAACTGCACTACAGAGTTCTGCCCCACAAGGGGTTTGAGCAGACAAATTCATTCACAGCTGTAAGTATTTATACTTTAACATGATCTTTGACTGTTGCCCAATCTAGAATTAAAGACCTGTCTATGTGTATACATTAATACAGCAACAACCTAAACTCACATCAGATTTTGCTCCATGTTAAGAAAATAAAGCTTTAAAGAGCTGATCTGTTCGTTCATTGCAGTGCCAGTGAGCCCCAGCACAGATCAAGGCATCATTATGTTGGGCCCTATAAAGAGTTAAATAGTGCGAGTTGTTCCATCAAAAACAAACAAAACCACAAAAAAGCCAAAACAAACAAAAAAAACACAACAAAAAAACACCAACAAAACCTAAAAAAACCCCACCACATTACACTCAACTGGAGACAAAAACAAGGGAGAGAAGTGGCAGAAACATCTATGCTTTGAGGACTTGGCAGTTGCAAATTCTCAGTTTCATGGTCATGGTTAGGAAAACATGGACATAAAGCAATACAACCTTACTTCTAAATAAACAAAAAGATTGGTCAGTCTGCTGATGCAAGACAGACTGAAGAGAACAAGAGAACTATTAAATTATCTCCACTTCTGGGATTTTGGCTATTCTTTTGCAAAGTGAATGGCTTAGGCTAATCAGGATGCATCTGAAATGCATCATTCAAGCCTTCTTGTACAAATATAGTTCTTATTTATCCCAAAAGATCCCCACCAGCTGGCAATGTTTGCATACAATGTTAAACTCAACCTCAAGAGCCGATGCATTATGAGTCATTTTACACTTAAAAACATTAGCTCCCTTCAGTGTTCTCAAAGACCTGCATATCCCACGAGAAGAATTTTAGTGGAATTCAACAATAACACACTATGTTACTATCAAACTTCCTCTAGCACAAAGAAGTAACAAGTTTTCTGTTGTTTGGTGGGTTTTTTCCTCCTAACAGTGCTTTTCCTACAGAACATCTTCAGGGAAGGGACAAAAGAATTTGCACCAATCTCTTCTATATGAATCAAATATTTATGCTATGCCCTCTTGAAGCACTTTCATCTAGTAACCTATGGAATGTGATCTCCTGACCTTAACACTCAAGCACGTCTAAATCAGCTGCCCTTTGAGCTGTATTACAGACTGCAGGGAATTTTTATACATTTGTATTCCAGGCATTCGAAAACCTTGTAGCCCAGCTGTAGCATTCTCTGCTACAAAGCATTAGTCCACAGTCACTCGAGTGTGCTTCAGGACAGAGGAACACTTTGGTTCTCACAGGTTTATGGCACAATCTCACAGTGTGTGTCACCATGAACAGGCAGAACGACAAGCCATGCTATCAGTCCATTAACCATCCAGCACAATTTAAATATGTGTCATGGCAAGCCATGCCACAACGACGAGATGCCAGGACCGCTCCAATCCCATGTCCCACTGCATGACCCATTTTGCCCACTCCCCATTCCCAGCTTCCTTTCTGCCTCCAGCCTCCTCTCCAGGACTGGCAGCGCTGCCTGCAAATCATCTCCAGAATCAGAAAGACAAAGAGCTTGGAAGAAGACCAGGCATCCCCTTCCCACCATCTGGAAATCCCACCCTTTCCTCAAGAAAAAGAAATCATTCTGTGTTATGTTTGTGGCTCCTGGGAATGTTATAAGGAGAGGGGTTATGCTCCATTTAAGTGTCCTGGAAGTAAAAGGGAGGGAGACCAAGTGTCCCAGATGAACCTGCAACTCCAACCACGGGACAAAATTTTCCAGGGTCAGCTCATGACCCTACTTCCCTTGAGGAGCAGTCACTGAGGTACCCTTGGTGAAAGTTTGACCCAAAGATTAAACAGTGTCATGGTCCTGATAGTAGAGTTCATGTTTTCATGTCAGCCCTGAAAACCGACCTGGTGCTGGCCATCACTCACACAGGAGACAGCACAAAGGTGTACAAAAAGCTCAAGAATATGGTTCTTGTGTTCCCACCCCGATCTGGCAGAAAGGTTCAGTCCACAGAAAAAGTCATGGGTGGCAGAAAAAAGCGAGACAGCAGCCAAAACCTGTGCCCTATCATCTGCCCCAGGATGGATCCTGGTCAGTCACCTGCCCCAGCCCCCTCACAAGGTGCCCCTCGGCTGTTGCACCTCAGCAGAGACTGAGGCATCCCCAGCTCTCTGGGGGTCTGGCAGCTCAGAGCACGCTGACTTGCTGCCCCTCCTTAAGGCAGGAACAGGACACCTTTTCCACCTTTTTTCCCCACAAAAATCCCTCCACAGAAGAGAAAAAAAAAATCTAAAAAGAAAGAGGAACAAGGACCAGGACAGACCAAAACGCAGCATTTCCTGTATCACTCACAGGAAAAACCCACGCAGCAGGGAAGAGCTGGATGTTAAGGCTGGTTTCACCACATGAACAGGCGAGTTCCTCCTGCTGGGGGATGCTGTGTGTTTCCACAGGGAATAATACAATCCTCCCTGACACAAAAAGTCCTACTATCAGCCACACAAAATTCCACAAGCCCCTTCCTTGCAGAAAAAGCTGGTAGCAGTGAAACTCTGGCTGTGGGGAAGGGGGTATGCGGTTACAGAGCTGGGGGAGAAGGAAAATGAGACAATCACAGCAGTATTATCACTTGCAAACCAGGACACTTCCAGCACTTGGCCCCTACAGAAAGGAGTATTCTGCAAAATGTGTTTCCCTGAACAGAGACTGGGCCTCCATCCAGTTATTATGTGCACGTCCCCACTGCATTTTCAGTCTTACTTTGAAAAAGAATCTCAAAACAAAGGAAACATCTCCTCATAACTGCTCTGCATAGTACCAAGCATGTTCTTATACATGTTAAATAATCCGTTAAGGCAGGTTAATCATAGATGCAACACTTTTACACCTTGTGACACAGTAGTAAAGCACTTAATGTAAAACAAATTCCAGTGTGAAACAAGAAATCCCAACCAATCGTGGCAGCCCTGTTTGCACGCATGATACGTAAAGGCACATACGTGCTCCTCAGTGGAGCATGACAAGCAAAGACAATCTCAACACGTGGATTATAAGCACAATGACTGTGATTATTTTCTCAAACGAAAAGAGCACCACAACAAACGTGGCTGCTTTCAAGCACAGCCTGACACAAAACCACTTCAGCGACTTCCACCGACTTTTACTCAATCCAATTACACACAAGTACATTGCTACTGATCTGGCAATTTACCACCAGGGGTAGTGGACAAGTGTAATTTTTTTTCTTGCAAGAATTTTGCAAGATGAAAAGTAACCTTTACAGGAGAAAGAAGAGATGGGCAAAAGCTGACAGAGAGGAGAGCCAGTCTAACCCCCAGGTTTAGGCTGAAGAACAAATGCCGAGTCCCTTGGTGCCATGAGCATGTCTCTTACCTACTGATCTGCTGAAGACAAAAGGGTTTTCTTCTTTTCAGAAACTGGACACTTGTAGCTCGTTGGGTCAGTCACACAAAGCTTCCCTGCTGCCAAAGGTATTCTTTTTCCCCTCGGGTTTTTGTTGCTGTTGTTTGGTTTTTTTACCCCAGAGAGTAAAGGGCAGAACCGTGGATTCAGCAGGGGCAAAGGGTGGAATTCGAGACTCAACAGGCTGGAGAACTGCAGAGCTCTCTCCAAAACATGCTGTATTTCAAGGCGCTTTCATTTGCAAATTCTTCTTCATCCTCAGTGTCAATAAAACCGGAGGAGGGGGAGTAAACTCTTTTAGCTGCAGAAATAAACCGGACTCCACAGGAAGGGAAATGCGATACGAAGAAGATTCGTGGCCGGACTTCTTCTTTTATTAAAAATAAATACACTTTCAGAGACAGACGATCGAGATGGCGGGGTAAAAATCCAACAGAGCCCTGGGTGGCGGGGAGGAGGGAGGAGAGTGGTACCTGGGGAACAACCAGAAGGCAGGGAAGGTCCGTGCTGGGAGCGGCTCCGCTGTCAGAGGCGGCGGGCAAGGGCGGCCCAGGGCATCGCTCGATCCTTCTCCGCGGGGACCTGTGGGCCGGCCCAGGGATCACACAGGGATCACATACAGGGATCACACAGGGCAATCCCGGGATCACACAGGGATCACATGCAGGGATCACATACATGGATCACACAGGGCAATCCCGGGATCACATACAGGGATCACATACAGGGATCACATACAGGGATCACATACAGGGCGATCCCGGGATCACACAGGGCTCACATACAGCGATCACACAGCGCAATNATCCTTCTCCGCGGGGACCTGTGGGCCGGCCCAGGGATCACACAGGGATCACATACAGGGATCACACAGGGCAATCCCGGGATCACACAGGGATCACACATGGCTCACATACATGGATCACACAGGGATTACACACAGGGCTCACATACATGGATCACACAGGGATTACACACAGGGCTCACACAGGGATCACACACAGGGGACAGCCCCGGGCTCACATACAGAGATCACACACCGGGCTCACACACAGGCACAGCCCCGGGCTCACCCACACGGCAATCCNACCACAGTGAGGTCTGCCCTCGGCCTCCTCCAGGCTGAACACACCGAGCGCCCTCGGTGCCCGCACACGACTTCCCCTCGAGGCCCTGAACCATCCCCGTGCCCCTCCTTTGGACACTAATGGCTTAGTATCTCGCTCACACTGTGGTGCCCAAAGCTGCCCCAGCACCGCAGCTGAGGCAGCCCCAGTGCAGAGCAGAGCGGGACAATGCCCCCTGCCCCGCAGTGATGCTGGGCCCGATGTCCCCAAGGACCATCCGGTCCCTATGCAGAGCCCTCCTCCCGCTGCTCCCCGTCCCCTTATTCCCCTGTCCCGTGTTCTCCCTGTCCTCTGTGTTCCCCCTGCTCCCCTTATTGCCCCTGTCCTCTGTGTTCCCCTNCCTCCTTTGGACACTAATGGCTTAGTATCTCGCTCACACTGTGGTGCCCAAAGCTGCCCCAGCACCGCAGCTGAGGCAGCCCCAGTGCAGAGCAGAGCGGGACAATGCCCCCTGCCCCGCAGTGATGCTGGGCCCGATGTCCCCAAGGACCATCCGGTCCCTATGCAGAGCCCTCCTCCCGCTGCTCCCCGTCCCCTTATTCCCCTGTCCCGTGTTCTCCCTGTCCTCTGTGTTCCCCCTGCTCCAGTTATTCCCTCTGCTCCCCTTATTCCCCGTCCCCTGTGTTCCCCCTGCTCCCCTTATTGCCCCTGTCCTCTGTGTTCCCCTTGTCCTCTGTGTTCCCCCTGCTCCCCTTATTGCCCCTGTCCCCATGTTCCCCCTGCTCCCTGTGTTCCCATTGCTCCCCGGTGTTCCCCCTGCTCCCCACAGCCACCGAGCGCTGTCCCTGCCCCAGGGAAGAGCCTCTAGCCCAGGCTGTGGAGCAGCACCCGGAGCTCTGGCCGTGCCCCACAGAACCCACTCAGCCCCACAGCAGGGGCAGNCCCACTGATGTTCCCACTGATGTCCCGTGTTCTCCCTGTCCTCTGTGTTCCCCCTGCTCCAGTTATTCCCTCTGCTCCCCTTATTCCCCGTCCCCTGTGTTCCCCCTGCTCCCCTTATTGCCCCTGTCCTCTGTGTTCCCCTTGTCCTCTGTGTTCCCCCTGCTCCCCTTATTGCCCCTGTCCCCATGTTCCCCCTGCTCCCTGTGTTCCCATTGCTCCCCGGTGTTCCCCCTGCTCCCCACAGCCACCGAGCGCTGTCCCTGCCCCAGGGAAGAGCCTCTAGCCCAGGCTGTGGAGCAGCACCCGGAGCTCTGGCCGTGCCCCACAGAACCCACTCAGCCCCACAGCAGGGGCAGAGAGGGGCTGTAAGGACTTCACCCCACGAGTCACCTGGGCATCCACAGGAGTCAGCCCCAAGGTCTCACACCCAACCCGCTAAGTCACTGCAGTGGAACAGGTTCATACCAGTGCACCCCAGCCAAGGAGCTTGCTCATCCGCTTTTTGCTGGCAAAACACTGAAAATAATTGAATGTGCAGCAAGAACTGATCAGGACTAACTGCACATAGGCAGGATATTAAAGGAGTTCCCTGTACATAATATTCTGCTTAAAGCCAAAATGTACATCACATAACCTTCCAAGGTTTAGCCTATCCTAATAGTAATTATCCACAGACCTCTGCTACTCTAACACAGCTGGATCAACTGGTTGGTGTGGGAAAAGAGGTGGAAGAGACTTCAGTTCTTTCCCCAAATACAACCATGATTTTGCTGTGTTTCAGCATTTTACCATGCAATAAAAGATGATGGCCACACTCAGAGATAGCTTTTGTCTAAGGCTTTAAAGCCTGGAATCACACTGTGGAATTTCAACTTCTAAAATAGTTTTTTTTTAAATATGTCACAACCTTTAAAGCAAAGCATGAATGTATCACCTTTTGTACATGTCTCCCCACTCAAAAGCCAGTAAAAGGATCCCAAAATGATAATAAAAAGACTTAAGCCAGTCCCTCTCTTTAGAAGATCTAACAGCAGTCGGTAACAGCAGTAATACTGTCAGCTCTGCAGTGGAATCAGCCTCTGCATCAAAGAGGCAAAGCTCTTGCTCTGAAATGGGGTAACCAACTCCAACTTCTCCTCACCCCATCCCTGTAATCAGGGGCCAATCCCTAGCCTAAACAAGGCCTAGATAACAAACTGGTCCTTCAATTGGAACTTATTTGTGTACAAACAATGGTACCCTGCCTGTCTCACAGTCCACCTCCAGCTTTTCCATACAAAGCACTCGAATCCTCCCCCAGTGAGGTCACTCCTGTCCTGAACTCTGGAGGAGGATGATCTCCCAGTGACAGCTTCCACTTGGCTACTGGTCACTAACTTGGAATTTCAAGAAAGAGTGAAACAAAAAAAATGGATGAAGCTGTCATGGTGTGTCCACTGTTGATTTAATAGATAAAGGCCAGACTACGCAAATATGAAGCCCATTAAGTAGTCCCAGTATGATAAAGTGTGGCCATAAGATGTCACCAGTTTCCAAAAGTACTGAAAGTGAAAAAGCTGGACACATATCAAATCTTTGGATTTGAGAGATGACACAATTCAGCCATTTACCTTTTAGTCACTCTGTGCAAACAAATACGACATTCCCAACTCTTAACATTGAAAAGAAGCTCTGGACAAAAGTTCAGGAAGTCGAAATGCAGAAATCCCAAATGCAGCATATATAAACATCTATTTTTTCCCCTCATAACTGACATTCATTCATTAGAACATTTCACTGGCTCAAATGTAGAAACACACATGTAACCAGCTCATTAACATCCCCTAATCTTACAGTTTGCAAATGCCAAAGAAAAAAGGCAAGGCAGAAGGAGCTACTGAAGCACGTATCTGCTGAATGCTGGGGGGTAGAGCTGTAAGGAGAATACACAGCTATGAGGGAAATACAGAGTGGAAGAGTTATAAACTGTGCCTCAGTCACACATCCTGTCTCCCTCCCACATGCTCAAAGAAAATACAGAGTAAAGGGAGAAGGCAGAGTCATCAGGAAAGCACAACTATTGCTTCACGAAGGCACTGGGAAGAAGCAGCGAGCCTTACCCGAGGCGTGTTAACCCCAGCTCCTCTGCCGCTGTTCTTTGCAGCAGCACTGCTCACGTTTAACCCACAGCTGGAGACACCAGCGTTATGGAACTGCAAAAGAACAAAGCCGTGTGAAATGCAAATTCTCTTCCATACAGCATTCTCCCACTGTATCCTCCCTTCACCCGCCTCCAGCCCAGTCCTCAGGAGCTCCAGCACACATCTGAGCGGCTGCCAGCAGAGGAAGCGAGCGGTTTCCATACACACATCACGCCACAATGTGGGAATTCAGGAAACAACACAAGAAAGGGGTTCCTAATAACTGCTCTGGCGTACTCGGGCCAATTTATGCAATCACACAAAGGTCACAGTAGTTGTGTTAAAAAGCACAATAGATAAATGCCACAATGGCAACTAGTTCAAAGCAGGAATTTAAATCTTGGGTTTAGGAAGTGTTTGGATGACCTGGAATTGCTCCACCTACAATTTTTTAAGAGGTCGTCCTTCACATTCTTTAAAATTCCTCCATCTTAAACTTCCTCCCTGCAGGAATCACTGTAACTCTGCCGCCCTTTGTCCCCAGCAGCTGGAGCTCAGGAAGCTGCTGAGATTATTCCTCCTGTCCAGGCACCACCACTCAGTCCAGGCTCAGTCAGCAGAGAGGGGCGTAAATTAATTACTGTGGATCTCTGATCTTGGGCCAGTTTAACAGAGCTCTCCTTCTTGTACATACAAATAAACCCTTAGCAGGGCTCGGAAGTGCCGTTGAACTCTCGGGACCACACAGTCGATCCCCATCACCACCAAAGCAGGGGTTTCTTTTCCCAGTATGTAAACATGTTGTTGGGTAAATAAGGACCCTACAGCAAACAGACAGTAATGTAAGAAATAGTAAAAAACCCTAAGAAGAGGAGCTGAGTATGTTTACCAGGTGAGCAGGAGCAAGGAATAGGCATTTCTGAAAAGGGAGACTGTATTTCTTGTCATAGAAGCCAAAGTCACAAAATCACAGAAAGGTTTGAGTTGGAAGGGACATTAAAGATCATCTTATTCCACCTCCCTGCCATGGGCAGGGACACCTTCCACTAGACCATGTTGCTCCAAGCTCTGTCCAACCTGGCCTTGGACACTTCCAAGTCAGTTTGACAGATAAATTCAGTGAAGAAAAATAAGCAAGTGAAACAATACATTAGGGGACAGAGACCCTACCATGAAACTTGACACGCACAGAATCACTAGAAAAATTCTACTTCTCAGAACACACAAGCAGTAATAGTTACACACTAGGTATTCCTCTGGCCTTCACTAAAGTAATTGCTGCGTCTTTCTACACAAGTGTATTGTTTTACCAATTCTACATAATCAAATGTTGATGACCACATAACTTCTGGGAGGGAAGTAATTGATACAGAAACTTTTTCACAGCCACCTTAATATCCTGTCTATATTGTGATTTACACTCTAATACAGCTCCTGCCCATCTAAGGTTTTGCAAGCTACTACCTGTGAAGATTTTTAAAAGTATGTCAGTTTGGGAGGTACCTCTAATGGAGTGTAACTCGAGTGCAGAATGGTTCCTCAGGAGAAGAAACGGCCTGCACAGGAAGGGGGAGAAAAGGAACAGCTTACACAGTGAAATGTAATATAGAGGTCAGCAGTGACATGTCACCCAGGAGGTGATTGATCAGGTACCACCTGTAAGGAGAATTATTCTAACTGCTGAACCTTGGCCTCTTTCTATGCAGAATTTCAGAAGAAAGATGTGTAACCAGGAGAGTGATAAACAACTGCCAACTATGAAAAAATAAATGTTTCTGCTTTGCCCTAAATGCATTCACACCCAGTGCCCTACAGTTGAATGTACTTGGGGCGAAATAAGGACAGCAGGGTTAGTCTGAACAAAGGGATTTCTGTACAAGACACTATTCTTCTCCCAAAGAGGGTCCCATAAGCCATTAACTGATGTCTATGGTAACAATCTGGACATAGGAAAAGTTGATCATCTCCCTTGCTCTCAGCACTCTTTCTCTTATGTCTCTTTAAAAAGGAGATGTCTCCTTAAAATCTGTTGAAATGAATTAAAGGATTCCTTCAACTTCCAGTGGATTTGGACCAGAGCGAACTGTAAGAGTAAGACATAGAGGCCCTGGACTTCAACATAGCATTTGCTTGCTCTCAGTAACTAAAGAATTATGAAATTACACCAGAACAAGATGCACAGCAGGTTCTGCAGCAAAAAAACAGACTTGATAATCCTGATATTGCAATGACCATAAAGACTATGAGTGGACAACCACAGCTGATTTAAACCAAAAAGCCTAACCTCTTCCAAGTCTCCGGGCCTTAAAATGGTGCAACGGTATTGGTAAACACCATGGGGATGGGGCAGAGGGGGTGCTTTTTGATTTAAAGCTCTTGCAACTTGTTTTTAATGTTGATGTCAGAAGCAGACTCAGGACTGAGAAATGAAAGAGGCCCAATCAACAGCAATCTTTGGCTGGAAGCAAACTTCCATTGCCTGGGAAGTTTGAAGGTGTGGTCCCAGTGAAATGCTGAGTGCTGTACACATGGTAGAGCTCTCCTAACTGTAGGAGCAGGGCCACCTTCCTCCAGCACAGAGAAGCTGTACTGAAGAGTAAACAGCTTATTCTGAACACGAAATTAAAGAAGAGAAATGAAAGGAGAAATAATTTTACACACAAAAACGGCCAACGCATTGGAACAAAATAGATTTGTTTCTGTTAAAAAACTACTTCAAAAAGTGACAATTAGAATTTTTCTGAACACATAGTTGTGCTCCTACAAACAATCCTGTAGTAAGCTACAAAAATACTGATAATTAAAGACAGTAAGATATCAAGTTACAGGTAATTTGATTAACATTTTCACATAAATGAAAAAGTAAAAATAGAATTATGGAACAAAGTCTGATTTCAGAAGCTGCTGCAACATTCTGGAAGAGCACCAGCACTCTCTGCTGGTGATCTTTGTTCAGTAGTTATTAAGAGAAAAATGAGAAATGAAAATGCATTATATTCTTGATATGAAATGTCTTTTTTTTTTAATGGATGATTAATTAGATCCCTATCAATTTGATAAACAGCAACTCCAGGAGCTAGTTATGTTTTTGGAAACAACACAGTCATTACTAAGAACTACGCTTACTTTGGGCAATCATCATTCACTGAAATAAATTTCATTGTCACAAATAAACATCTGATGCAAATGCTTCTCTCAGCAGAAGGCACTTCTGTGGTGCTGAAGCACAAAGACAAGCTGCTGTGAGAAATTCCCATGATGCCAAATCTCGTCTCCACCCTGACTTTTCATCAATTTTAGAGCTATGCCAAGAAAAACAGCTCCCCTTAAAAGAGTCCTAGTACAGCTCCAGCATCTTCCCTGACAGCAGTCACAGTGGAAATGCTGCTGCTTTAATCAAAGAAAACCTGCTCCTGGACCTGGCTCTGAACCACCTTTTGCCAGGAAGCTGGAAAAGCTTTGATTGCCTCTCCCCAGGATGCACCCAAGCCTTGTCCACACCTCTCCTGGATTACCTTACCACACCTCCGCCAGAGCCTGCACAGAGACAAACAGATCAGCAGCAACAAGATAAACTCGAAGCCAAGCACCCAGGTGACAGCTGTCCCAGTTCCCAAACTGCTCAGATCAGGCATGAGTAAGAAGGGTTAAAAACTGGCACATTGAATCGAGGAGCAGCTCATGGAAGTGTGGGAAACAAAAGAGACAATGTTAAGGACAGAGTATTCATTAGCAAAGTGCTCAAGTTTCTTGGCTTTTGCCATCTGCTTCCCAAAGGCCATTTTTCAAGGTAGCTTTTTGTTCTTTAGTTTCAAATGTAGTCATGAAAAGACATCATACTCCTTATTAGCTAATGAACTAAAGCTCAGTACATATTGAATGACTTAAAATAATCGTCTTTTAAATTCCCTGGAGGCAAGAGGGAAAAGCAATGTCAGAGATGGGGTTTTTCTGCTGGGCTAGAGTGGGATTTGCATCAGAGCTTTACCTGACAAAGCTGATCTAAAGATCTCAGACACCTCCACAAATATTCATTTACACTATGGTATTAAAGCCATAAAGAAACCCAAATAGACAAGACTTCAGAATGCAGTCCTATCACCCTGAATCACAGCAAAGCCCTTATTCTGCTCTGCACAGCTGGGGCTGGACCTGCCAGCACAAGGACTTGCAGTGCATGCAGGGCACTCAGGAACTCGTTAAAGAGGATGGCTTCAAGCACCTAGGATGCTGAAGAGATGCATTGGAAAAAGAGGTCCCAGTCATTCCCAGGGAGGGGCAGAGTTGCTCTCTGAGCAGGTGGAGGTTTCAGCCACGGCTGGATTAAATGGTGTGGGAGCAAGAGCTCCCAAAGCTCTGTGGTGGGTCCCTTCTTCACATGGGAGACATTTGGAGCAAGACTGCGAATCCCCTAGTGCCCAGGGCCAGGATTGTGAAAGCAGCTCCATGTCTGGTAGGACACAAATACTACCTTAAGATCTGCTTCATTACATCCCCATATATAAGACAAATTTTCAAGATCTGACCTTTGCTTCTTCAGGAAAACCTGATTTTTGGTAATCCTGGGTCTTAGAGAGGAAGTGGTGTAGTGCTCAATCCAGAAACTGCAGCAATTAAGGTGAAGTTCTGGAAAAAGCAGTTAAAATAGCAGGCCAGAAATTGA
Source organism: Sclerurus mexicanus (assembly GCA_013396755.1). Lineage (NCBI taxonomy): Eukaryota > Metazoa > Chordata > Aves > Passeriformes > Furnariidae > Sclerurus > Sclerurus mexicanus. Next base: position 479,207 of record VWZF01004740.1, on the reverse strand, counting down.
AACGCAGGGTCTATTTCACTGTTTCAGTCAGTAGGTATCTGTATATTGTGTGCAGCAAGATACACAGCACTTTTGACTACTTTTCTTTATGAAGTGAAAATTGGGAAGAACAGCTCCTGAATTAGAGAAACTGCAGAAATAGCTTAGAGCTTTAAAAGGAATACACACAGTGGTAAAAATAAGTGAGTTTTAACACAGTCATAAGTCAAAGTCAGGAATAACTGTTCTAATGCATTCTGTGCCTGACAAATCTCAAATTCAGAAGAGCTTCACATCTGTGAGAGTCCCAAGAAACTTTTCAGGCATTCAGGACTCCCTGACACTTGGCAGAATGGGGCAGAGTGACAGCCAAATGCCAAGCAGAGCTCTAAAACACTGCATGAGGAACAAACATTCCTGCCTAAGGGATCGGAGCAAGTTTCCAGTTGTAGAAAAGGACAAAAGGTTTAAAACCTGAAGTTTTCTACTTTTCAAGGAAGATAATATTGTGAACATTACAGCACCCAGCAAGAGATCACTGATTTACAAGGATGAGAAGATGCTCAAAGCCTTGAGAACCTGAGTAACTATAGGAAATTAACATGATTACTTTTTTTAATGTTATTAACTATACATGCCAGACTGCTCCTAAATACTCTCTTCCCACATTCCTTCCCACACCTTTACCTTCTTACCATAGGAATTCCGTATTCAGCTCTGCCCCTTGATCATTAATGCAGACTCCTAAGCTTCAGACTTCAAAGCAATGCACGGTTAAGAGTCACAGGCACAGGACTGGGACAGCGTCAGACCCTCCCTGTGCAGGAACCTCCATCTTCTGTTCCACTTCACTGTGCAAACCACTCCTTCTATCAGGACTAGGAAATCCAGTGATTTATGCAGGGCTTTCCACAGATTAATTTAATAAGGGAACACAACAGTGCCTCATCTCCTTCTGCCTTCCGAACACTGGAAAATCAAAGGAAATGGGAACGTCTCCTGAGCTAAGTGAAAAACGTGAGCACTCTTACAAATACACAAGGGAAGAAACCAAAGGCTTCACTGTGTGGACATGCACTTCTCCAGGAGCCCTCTACCCTGCTCCTCCCTCCCATAAGCCACATATGGTAATGTTCTTAGGAAAACTTGGTTCAACTGCAAAGTGTCACCTGCACCACACCGACCATCGCCTACAACAGGGGTGGTTTACTTCTATTCCTGATTGATATTCTTCCTTCCTTTGTCCCTCACCACTTTTTTCTGTTCTCAACTTCCCTCTTTCTGCTTCTCAAAATGTCTGCACTCCCTGCTTATTTCCACAGGTTCTCCTCTCTCACCTGTAGCACATTTCCAGTACCACCATCATTACTCAGAGCTCCAGTCATGCCTCACTGCTCAAAGCTTCCAGCATATGAGACTGAATTACGGTGAACACGATATAAATGAAGAAATTACAGCACACATGTATCAAGATACAGGTCTCTCGGAGACCCTAAGGGACTTAGGGACTCAATATAACTTGCAATCATCATTCCTTTGAGTTACATTTCAACATTACACCAGCATTCCCTGGCAAAGATTAAGCCACATCAGGGTCAGGCAGAAAAGCAGTCTGGGCTTTTCCAGCTTTATTTGTAGCTGCTCTTATACCACCAACTTCCAAGAAAAGTACACACCACCAGACTAACACAGGTAGTTTCTTTAGTGGTAAGAAAGTTGCTATAGGTCATCAGACTCAGGAATTTTCACTGACAGGATGGTCTATGCCTGCTCTGAGCTAAGTTAGACACTGCAATGGCACAGTGGGAAAAGCTGTTGTAGATACACACGCTCCAAAGTGCCTTCATAAGCCTCACGATCCCTCATAGAACACTGGGTTAAAGTGAAGTACTGACAGTAGATGGTGTTACACAGGAATGATTTACTTACTGAGAAGGTGAAGCGTAAAGCCAAACTCAGAAATTTCTCTGCCTAATGAGAACGTTGCAATTAGGTCACCACTGAATGCTGTGTAACCACAAATCGGAGCAAACCCATTCCCACAGAACAACTAATATGTGACAGCAGGTAGTTGGAATGAGAACAAGGATTTCATCCACACAGCCCTGCTGCTGAATTATGCAGATAAACAGCAGCCAGCTCCCCACACACCGGTGTCAGGATACACAGACCCAGTTCAGCAATCTAGAGCTTAAATTCCCAAACAGGGGAGTTCATGTCCAACTTTGATAAAATTTGACAAGGTGTCCACAGCAAGTTTTGGGGTCAGAATTCTATTTAGGTCAGGGATGAACTGGATCCAGGCCATCATCTTGTTTCTATTTTCTGGACTCTGGTTTGAGCAGTGCTTTTAATTTCCAAACCCTATTTCTGCTAAAAAATTCAATCAGTTCTTATGCCCAGCCTTGCTCAGCTCAGGCTGGGCATTTTGGTGAACATGAGACCTTGATTCAAATGACAAGATAAGGGACTTCAATAGAACAGTCTCCAGACTGCTTTGGTCACTGAAACGCTCCTGGGGTCCTGCACATGGAAGTACATGTTGTTGGGGCAGACAAGTCAGGAGAGAGAAGATTTGTGGGATAACTGGATACTGTTCTGATCAGGGAGATTAGGTTACAAGGCCATGCCTTTGAACACTGCCTTCTTCAGTGTGGCACTTCAGTTTACAACTGGGGATTTCCCTTAATTAGATTGTACTCTTAATTACTTATGGCCTATAATATCTGCAGAGGCTGCCCAAAGCCTAAGCCTTAATAAGGATCATTGGAATAATCGTATTTTTACCTTTTTTGTAAAGCACCTTGAGCCTAGCTGATGAGAAATGCTAGGGCTGGATTAGAGGCTTAATGAAAAATTATCATTAAAAAGTGGAATAAAAATGAAAAATGAACAAAAATGGAATTTGCCCTTTTATACTGCATTAGGGCTGAAATGAGGATCATTTCTCAGAGGCAACACTGAAACTTTTAACCAGAAGACTAAGTGGGGATCTTCTCAATGCATCTCACAATGGGAGAGTGCAAGTGAGAATGCCAAGGACCAGAGTTTGGGCCTGGATGTCATGAGAAGTCCAAACAGCCCCCCAGGAGCCTAAAATATGAAAGTGCTGGGCTTGTCCCACCACATGCTGAACATTGGTGCGACTCTGGCTGGTTACAGCACCAAGCAAAAGCCACGTAAAATACACGTAAGTGTCCACCACAGCTCCTCCACACTAAAGATTTGGCCTTCCAGCACTCGCCTTCCTCAAAGAGTACCCTGGAACTGAGGCAGGTGGGATTTGATCAGCCCAGACCATGTGGTAGATGTCACGGTGAATTTCTGTGGCCCTACCTGACCCAGTCTGATGCTCCTGCACGCTGAGGGCAGAGCTGGAGGGAGCAGCAGGGATGGCCAACCCAGGGCCTCGAGGGGCTGGCGATCCCCCCCTGCGACACAGCAAAGCCTTTAACTCTTTGGGGATTATCACCCTTGGACTGGCATTTTGTTCTCTCAGAGATCAGAGCTGGAGGATTTGGAGACTTTCCTGCTGAATTTGGAGTTGGGGCAGGCGCGGATGAACTCCCGTGTGTGTCTGGGGCCAAGAGCAGCGAGGGCAGAGGATGGCAGAGGAGGGGAGGGCAGAGCAGGGCAGAGCCTGGCCTGTCTCTCGCAGCTGGGCAGAGGCCCGGCTGTGGGTAACAAAACATCCCCAGCACTGGGAGATGGACCCGGGAAGGGGCAGGACAGCTCTGCGTTTCCTTCGCACCCACCCCGCTGTTCCCACAGCCCCACAGAGCCCACAGCTCCCCACAGAGCCATAGACCCTACAGCCCCCACAGACGCCTCAGCCCCCACACTCCCCATAGACCCCACAGCCCCCATAGACCCCATACTCCCCACAGCCCCCACAGTCCTCACA
>VWZF01004740.1:423947-475235 GCA_013396755.1 Sclerurus mexicanus | reverse complement strand
CTGCCGGGAGCTGTAGTTCCGCGGGCAGGACCGGCCCCGAGGCCCGCCGGGAGCTGTAGTTCCGCGGGAAGGACCGGCCCCGAGGCCTGCCGGGAGCTGTAGTTCCGCGGGCAGGGCCCGCAGAGGTCATGGCCTCACACCAGCTTCCACTGTAAACACCCAGAAAGACGGGATGGAGGGCAAGTCTGTTATTGCTCCATAGGAACCCAGCAGCACAGGGGCATAAGAGTGACACAAAAACGGGCTGTGCTGTCATGAGGCCTGGTCTGTGAGAGCCAGACAAGAATGTATTACAAAACATGGTGGAATGTTTGTTTTTGTAGTACTGGATTTCCAAAATCTATAGTCTTTTTGTGGCTGACAAGCTCCCTCCTTTCTTTGCCTCGTTCCTGCAGCTGCTGGGGGTCTGCACCCCTGCCGGGAAAACACGAGTACAGAGAGCAAGCCCTCCTTGCAAAAATGTGCATCATTCGTGCACATTCAGACAATGTTTGGGAGAGGTACAAAGGAGGGCAGGAGGAGGAAACCAGTGCCATGGTCATTTGCAGTATTTCCAGTTTCTTTGCAATAATCGCTTTTAGATTTAAAATATAACAGTTATGTATTTCATACTTGCTTCAGCATGACTGGATTTTAATTTGTATCTCACCATGACCAAGTAAAATGCAGCAAAGAGCTTGTGTCTGTTGTAACACATGCTCTCGTTTTATTTGTTAACATTACATACATACATAGAAATTAACTTCAAGGCGTAGCCTGTGTTGTGGCCTGCTCCTTATCTCAGATTTCCTCCATGGTTCACCCGGCCTGCTTTATATTGTGTCAAATCTCACGAGAAGCAACACCCCCACTGCTGTGGATTCACTAGGAATCAAAACAGGCTGTCGCTACTTCGACACCACTTTTAGATGCAGCAGGAAGATACACCAGTTCAGCTGGGGCACTGCATCTCCTCGCAGCTGACATCGCCCCAACCCCAAAGGCCAGACTGAGGCTGGAGAAGCCCCGAGTTTGGTTCAGAGCCACCCTGCACTCACGTTTGGGTCTTGCAGCAAGCACAGGAGCCAACATATGACAGCCAGCATGGAAATGCTGGCTCCAGCCCTGGAATGTGTCAGTGGGCCTCTGCTGACAGTACTGTGGTTCTGTGACATGCACGAGCCACACCCAAACCTCACTGTTTTACTCTGCTACTTTTAGTGCTTTTAGGACCACAAACTTGAGCAAAGGCTCGTTGCAATTGTTTGCCTGTAACTTCATTTTTACCTGCCTCTGTTTTCAAAATTTCCCCTATACTGACATTAAATACATCAGTTGCCTCCTATTAGGCAACTCTCCAGGTGAGAAACAAACTTCCATTTTTTTTCACTTGACTTGCACATTCAAAATGTCATCTTACTTTATTACCAGATGACATGGAAATTTTAACATAACAGCACATCTGTAACAAAAGTTCCCTTGGATGATGAGTGGGTGCTTATAGATCCACTGAACAAACATGAAAAGGAGATTTAGAAATCTAAGTAGTACAAGCGGAAAAATTAGCTCTGAATTCTGATGCTAGGAAGAAGATACATACAAACTGGGAGCACTTTAAATATTTTTATTCAGCAGCTATTACAACCAACCTCCAAAAAACTGGAGTCCCCTCTTGTTTCTGAACCGTTTCAAGTGATGAAAATGCCTCTAAGATGGAAGCTGAACAGTGCACTCCTTTCTGAGATATATGTCTAACAGGGATTAATCTCTTTGAAAAGGCAAAATATAAATATATACACTCTAAATTCACAACAACAGTTTCAACTCACTAAGTTAATTCAAATGGGATAACAGTGGACAAACCCACATCATGTAAACTGCAGTCGGAAAACCTCTGCTCTCTCCTCCTCCAAGCCTGTCCCGTTTACATTCTGGGATGTGCCTCTCACAGAGCTGGAATACAGAAGCTGAAGTGCTGGATCTCAGGGGCTGTGCACAGGGTGGGATGTGGGGCTCTGCTCTCTACACGTTGCTCAAGGCATCCACGCCAGGAAGAACCTTCCCTGTGAGCAGTTAAAACACAACAATAAAGTTAAGAATCCCTCTGTGCCAAAACAATTAAGCAATTGTCAAACAATTAAGCCTTTCTTTACAGTTTGCAACTGCAACATTTAAACATATTAAAAAAAAAAAGAGTAAATCAGAAATCACAGTCTGAAAGTGGAAGAGCTTGGCTGCACATACACTCCTGCTGACCACTGTGGTTGCATGGACACGGCTCCACACACCAAGTCCTCGTGCAGCCCTCCCAGGCCCCAGAGCACAGCTGGATGTCAGCAGAGACATTCCTGATGTACCCCAGCCACCAATTCTCAAGTAACAGTAAGGGTACACTTCCATCCAAGTCTCTGCTAGGGTCAGATCCAAACACCCATTTTTTTCCCACTAAATTTGATGGCAAACAGATTTTTGATTGGATTTAGGGAGTTGTTGCATGCTTTCTTCAGTCCCTAGTGGCATGTAAATAGAATTTTGGAGTGCGTGGTGGAAATTCTAAGAGTTAAGGAAAAAAGCCTCCTAAGAGTCTTATGTCTTTTACTGGGACTAAAAGACCCAGGTCAGGGTATTTACATGTTTCAATTCAGCTGACAGAAGCAAGGAATATGCTCATCTTTGAGCACAAGGGCTCAGATTATTCAAATGCAATGTTTTCTAAAGCATTTTTAGCTTTTTGCCCCTCTTTAATAATGAAGAGACACCACTCTGGTTTTGCCTTTTTTTCAAAAAACTGACCTTCCAATGCTCAAGCTGAGCAACAGGACTGAATTTTAACACTGTTCACAACTCACTGGTTTGCTGGGTTTTATGGGGATTTTTTTCCCCCTTTCTAATCTTCAGGAGCTTTTCTAATTAACCAGACTTCCGTTACATTTAAAAGATCACACACAAACCCACATTTTGGGCCAAAACTTAGACAAGTTTGTCCTTTTCAATACACAGTGTTTCCTTCGAGCCATCCGCATTCCTTCCCTTTCCCATCACTCCCTAGGCAACAGAAACAAAAGCTCTGTCTCCCTTCTAACTGCTGGAAATAGCAGCTGCAAGGCAGTTTCTCCTCTCCAGAGAAGTTGACACCATTAGATGATTTACACACATTGGGAAACTGCTAATTACCAGAGGAAATGAAAACTCGTTTAGAGTACAATGTAACTCGTTAGAAGAATGGCGTCAATCCTCACCATTTTGAGTTCCAAGAACCCTCGTGCAGGGTTCTCAGTGAGCACTAGAGGGCTCCCCAAACCCAGGAAATTCCAAAGAAAGCGCTGAAACGACCTCTGAAGAATTCCACACTACTTTGATGAGATTTCCGTAACAAAAACCGGGCATTTTAACAGGCTGGGTAGCAGGTCCCAGGGGATCACCTACAAAAGCCTGCTCTCGGTTTTGTTTTCTATTCCAGCATTTTTGTTTTCTGGGAGAGGCAGACTGGGCTGTTTGCAGGAATACTCCGTTTTCCTTCCTCTATGACAAAAGAGCAGCATGAGGAGCTCGTTGCTCCAAAGCAATGTCCAAACTCCACGTAGTGGGACAGAGAAGACATCCACTCTGTTGTGCTTTTTTCACTACCAACACATAGTACAGCACCCAAAAATTTGGATTTACTCCAACTAGTCAAGATAAAAGAACAGTTACCCTCTAGCAGCTCCAGGCTGGCACCACCTCCTGTGCTGACATGGCTGACTTTATCCTCAGTGTTCCACTTGGCACAGCAAGTAGCTGTATCGCCACCACCTGCAGCACAAATAGAACCAATGAGACACCAGAAATTCAGGTGTTATTCACCTGAAGGCTTTGCTACAGCCAGTCCTGCTCCCAAATACTCAGCATTAGTACTGCAGCAATTTTTAAAGCCCCGCCTTGAAGCTGAAGGACAGCTGAAAACATGAGGAAAGGAAAAAAATTTGGCAAGTATTTTTAATATGATGCTGGCAAGCAGAAGCTTCCTTATTGCATTCAGAAAGACAAGAACAGACACAACTACTTACCAATAATGGTGATGCAGCCTTTTCCAGTTACTTCTACAACTTTGTCCATCAGGGCTTTGGTTCCTTTGGCAAACTTGTCCCACTCAAAGACCCCAACTGGACCATTCCACACAATTTGCTTGGCCCTTCCCACAACTTCAACAAACTTCTTCACGCTTTCAGGGCCACAGTCCAGGCCCTAAGGCAAGAGAGAGAAGGCACAGATACAGACACTGCTGACTCTCACCTCTCATCACCCGTGTCCAGCTGGGATCCCCAGAAGCTTCCCCCTCACCCTGGATCTGAAGCAGGAGTTTCTGTGAGCACTGACAGATTTGCCAGCAGCTGCTGCAAGAGAGTGGGCTGTGGTGTGGTATTTACCTTCCCAATACCAATAAGTCAATTTTAAACCCACATCAGATGCTTGAAGCTTTAGTTAGAAATCTTTGCCAACTCTCCTTAAATTCCAAATAAAAGGGATTCCAAATAAAGGGCTTTCTACTGCAATCAGATCTGCAAGTTGTAGAGGAATTTTGCTGTTCTAATCCAAATCTCACAAAAGCTACTTTAGACTTAGAAATTCAGGACAAACAATAGGGCTTCAATTTCATTAAACCAACCAGCACTACGCAGCTTGAGTCCCCTCAGAAATATTTGCCATGGATCACAATTACTCTTTCTCCTCCTTTCAGAGGTGTCGTGCCCAGCCCATGGCTGCCTGTGCCTCCCTCCATTCAGCCCCTTGCCTATTCAAACCTACCATCCAGCCAGCAGGGATGCCTGAAGCCACTGTGGCTTCCCCAGTCTGTGCGTGCTCATCGAATTTGTCAGCAGTGATGAAGTCAACAGGCAGAGTAATCTTCACACCATTCTTCTCTGCTTTGGCCATCAGGTCCTTGACAATTTTTGATCCCTCTTCATCAAACAGAGAGTTGCCAATCTAGAGAAATTATTTGGGAAAAGTAAGAGAATGACATTTGTTTAGTTCCTGGTCATCACAGAAGAGAAGAGCAGCAGCCAAGCCCAATTGCTCAGACAGCGGTTCTGGAAAGCCAGTTTTCTTAAAGCACCTAGTGAGACACAGGCAGTAATCTGTGTTTTGCCAAGGGACTTTCAAGTAACTTCCCAGTGCTCCCTACTCTTCCAGAGAGCCAAGACAGTCAGTGCTCCACACCAGAATACAGGAGCATTCAGACCATGTTCTTTACCAGGAGCAGACACAGAATTGGTGTCTTCTTACCTCCATGTTGTTGAGCACTTTGAGGAAGGTGAATGCCATTCCACCACCTATGATCATCTCATTGACCTTATCCAGCATGTTATTGATCAGCTGGATCTTATCTTGAACTTTGGCTCTGGCAAGAGAGAAAAGGAAAAAGAATGAATAATGTGGCCACGGCCCAGAACTCCTCAGACAAAACTTACTATTTTGTGATCTTTAGCTAAGACAGCACGAAGTCTCATAAGGACTTCTTAGATCAAAGCTGAATTAATCAACTTGCTATTTGGTAATGCCAGTATCATGATTGTGGCATTTCAAGGTTGTTCTGAAAGAATGACCCAACACAGGAGTTGTGGGGAAAGGGCTGAAAGGGAATTTGGCAAGTTAGCAGGCCAGTATTAGCAGAGCATTATTCAATCCTCCATTTTTTTCTATTTAAATATAAACCTCATTTGGCACTTTAGAGAAACCTGATTTCCCCTGACTGTCCAGCAAAGTTAATTCACCTCATGAAATACACCCCACAGAGCTGCCCCCTAGACTGGGTGCACATGTGACAAAAACTGGCCACAACGGGGAAACATTTCTGCATACAAGCAGTCACTTGGTTTGCACCTTCAAGTCCCTTTGCAAACCAGCTGCCAGGGCAGAGCAGGGCCCACCCAGCTACAGTAGGGCACTGTTGCATAACCATAGGTCGTGTCAGTTTACAGAGTGCTGAGCCTGCAGCTTGTACCCCGAACCAGAGAGGAAAGGTCACTGACAATGTCTCAGGCCATCACATGGATCTAATTGCTCTCCCAGTTCATCTGCATGAGCTGCCATGGACTCTCTCAGTCTGGGGAACACAAGAGGTCGGGAGATGATGAACAGACCCTGATCGTATCATCACAGGAGCAGACACGGTCAGGTAGCTCCTCTCTAAAGCACATCTTAGAGAGATCTCAGGTCTGGGCTACAAATCTGAACTGTAGGTACACTTGAAAGGAAAGCACTTGCTTCAACGGAGCCAAAAGTTTTAACTTCTTACAGAGGACATAAGACAAACAGAGTCACTATGTTCTTGAGTCTTACCCTCCAAGGATTGCCAAGAAGGGTCTCTCTGGATTCTCCAGAGCCTTGGCAAAATAATCCAGTTCTTTCTTCATCAGGAAGCCAGCAGCCTTCTGAGGCAGATTGACACCTACCATGGAGCTGCAAAATAAAAGTGAAGAGTGAGAAAAGGGAAAATTGTCTATCAGTACAGGTGTAAACAACCTGGTGTCTCACACTATTACAAAGCCAATCCTTTAGCTGGCTGCAGCAATGGCAACAGATGCATGAAAACACACACAGGGGCTTTGGTTTTGATTGGTTTTGCACAGAAATATTGATATGCAAGACATTCATAGTGTTAACTAGTGATCCGAACAACTAAGCATAGCAAGAGCAGAGATTTCTTCTTCCAAGACAACCTCTACAGTTTGCAAGTACACGTATCTAAACACATTCCATGAGAATAATCACTGAGGAGTGATTAATCTTTTGGAAAAGATGTTTGTTGCAATTGCAGGACAATTTACACAAGTCCTAAGCAAGTAAGTTTTATATCTTCAAAGTCTAAAAAGTCACTACAAGTCTTAAGCACTTGTTTCAGCTGTCTCCTGTTCCCAGAGGCAAACTTGAAAGAGCACCTACTGACAACTACTTTCAATACATCCATTAGCCAGGAACAAACACAGCACAGGACAGGCCCAAAAGGAAGTTAAAACTCCTTGTAGGCAAAGCTGTCTGTGTTTCCATGGCAGAAACGGTTCTGCAGTTCTGCCTGTGAAGGGGAACTGGATACACACCTGTGAGCTCGGTGGGCAGTTCCAAAAGCATCATTGACATAGACATCTCCCAGTTTGGAGAGAGAGGATCTGAAAGCCTCCACTTTTGCAGCATCAGCCTTGATCTAAAAAGAGAAAAGAGGACAAGTTTGTACACTGAGATTTGATTCAGAATCCATTGTCAAAGTCAGCAATGTGACTCACAAACCCAAAGCAAAGAACAGCCAATGGAAGGAACTCATCAGTTCATCCTGTGGGCCATTGTAATTCATACCCTCTTTCCCAGTCCAGCAGGAGTAACAAAAAGGTTTAAATGGTTTGAATTAAACTCCCTAAGACTACTATTACAGGCCTGAGGACTGTTCCCACTTCAAGCTTCCATTCCATCAACAGGAATGAACTGCAGCACTACCAACCTTTCAGTGCCTTTCTCCAAGAGATTTCCAGTTTTGTGTGGTGAACAGAGGAAGGGTGTGGAGAGATAAGGCAATGCTGAGATCAGACTCAACAAAGTCATGCTCCATTAGTGAACAAAGCATGGCCTCCAAGTGCTACAGGTAAAAGGATGAGCTTCTGAAGGACTGATTTAGCAACTGCACTGAGGATTAACCGATAAACAGTCTGATAAATAGCTTGTACACTACAGCATGCCACTGTGAAAGCAGTCAACCCTGGAAAGCTAAAGATAAGCATAGTGTGTAGTGGGCAACAACACATGTATTTCTGTTAAAAGACTTGTTCTCCATCCCCCAAGCACCCTACCAAATCCTTCTGGTATGGCTTATGCAGTTCAGTTTTCCTGCCCACCATGAAGAGACAGCAGAGTTCACTTGGACAGCAAGCTGACTGCTCAGATGTAGTTTCAGCCACTTGCTCTTGGGGAACAGCCCAGGCTGGTAGTCAGGTCATCACCTCTCCCAGTGCTCTTCTGCTCTGATCAGCTCTCCATCCCATGAGAGGCCCCTGCCAGCACCCAGGTGTGACACCATGGGAACAATGGCAGGAAGGCACTGCAAGATATGGCAGGTGGGTTCAGCCACCTTTGGGTGCCCTTTGTAGCCGAGCCTGAGCAGAAGACAAGCCAAAGGGACTACACAGATTCTACAATTCTAACAACTGAGCTCCTTCTCTCAGTAAACTGCCTGGCTTTACACAGAGACTAAGTGCTCCGGTTAAAACCGGTACCATCTGTGAGCAGAACACAAGAGGTTCTGATGAAGGAACCACTACCACTCCATTTGCTTTGGAAAGCCACAGTTTAAGCACCAGTTAGTAATCTGCAGTCTTGTATTGCATCGCTGTTTCCATGTGTGCTTCTGTATTCACACACCCAGCTAAGTAACCTGGGAATTACGGAAATGCACAAAACCAACGGACTGCTTCCCCAAAAAAATCAATTTGTGGTCCTGTTCTTCTCCCTGCCAGATACTGGCTTGCAGTGGCATGCAGTTCTATCAGTGAATAATCCCAGCTTGGCTCAATTTCTCCTTGCCATCTGCACAGACTCACTCTCTGAGCTGCTTTCCTAAGGTACAGGAGTTCTGTGTCAGCCCATAAAGGGCACTACTCCATGTCACATTCCACTCCACACACTGGATCTGAATGGAGCCAAGGCCTGTGTAAAGCCAACGGGGTCACCCTCACTAAGAAAAGCAGCTGTCTGGAGCAAGAACCCTTCCTGACCTTCAACAAAATGTCAGAGGTGCAAGGCAGCCTGGTTATAAATGACTGCTCCTAAGAGCAGAGAGGCTTGGAGAAGGGTTGATAATGCCTGTGCTGCAGAATGTTTAAATATTACATTAAAATATTAGCCACATAACCAAGAAAGCAGCATCATTCTTGGAGGCCAAGTGGCAACAAACTACCTCCACCAGACCCTGGTTTTCATTTTAGTCATCCAAAAATAAAGCCTAACAAGCTGCAACCAGTTTCCTGTACAACCCGATTTTGTTCCTTTTTCTCCTTTTACAGACTACACCACCATCAACAGTCACCTATAGCATTTCACTTGAGCTTTTCCATCTTGGAAATTCAATGCATTCCACTTAAACTTTTGCACAGCAGTGGGACACGCTGAAGATCTCTGATATCCTTCTGAGAGGAAATTCATAATCAGTGTTTTACACATGCCTCCGGCTCCTTGCCAATCTGCAGCAAAGGAGGCAGTAAGACCAGAGCAGGCATACAGGAAAGCCAGACTTAAAGTTTCACCTTGTTCCCTGAAGCATCCTTCCCTTTCCCTTCTTCTTCTACATGAAATCGGAGGTTCTCTAGCAGGATGACGGAGCCAGCAGCAGGATTAGCACAGGCCTTCTCCACCTCAGGACCAACGCAATCCTTCAGGAATAAGACCTCCCTGCAAACACAAGACAGACACTGTCACTTCACCAGTGACTCTTCCTGTTGGAAAGGAAGGCATCCAGGTCCACTGACAGGGAGGGCCTGATGCACACCAGACACACTTTACCTGCCCAAGAGTGCCTTAAGCTCCACAGCTACTGGGGCCAAGGAGAACTTTTCAGGCATGGGAACACCATCTGGGCGACCCAAGTGACTCATCAGAACCACTGACTTGGCTCCATGGTCCAAGCAGTGCTTGATGGTAGGAACAGCTGCCTTGATTCTGTAATGGCACAGAAGAACAAATTAAAAAGGATTCCTTAGTTTACCAGGCAAGCAAACTAGAGTTACTTACACAGGAGCCCTGGGAGCTGTCCCTCAAAAATGATAAAAAAAACAGAGCACAAGAGCTGAGCAGAACAATTCCTTAAGAAAGCATCAACAAAATTCTCCATCCCAGCCTGTTTTCATGTTTCACTGTTATATTCCAAGACAGACATGACAGACCCAAACATTACCAGGTTTCCTGGGTTAGTCTGTGATCCTGCACCACCAGAGTAATGATGAGAATGCTGAGCAGTGAGCACATTGTGGTGAACAAAACTGGCACCTGCCTGCAAGGGGCAGAGAGGCAGGGCAAGACATCTGCTATCACTGTTTCTAAACCCCAAGTCTTTGTGTGCTGCACTGCAGCAATTATCCTAATGAAAGCCAACAAGTTAGTGTAGTTTACTAACAGCTGCAGGGGGTTTAATTAACAATTGTAGGACTTGCTCTGAGACACCTTTAATATTCTGGTATGGGCAAGGGGAGCTTAATGACAGTGATGTTCCAGGTACTGGGCTGAAGTCAGAGAGGAAGCAGACTTTGGGGTCTCCAATTGGGATGGAAATTATGGCTCACCTCTGATTGTTGGTTATTTTGTGATCCTTCATTGGAACATTGAAGTCAACCCTAAAAAAAACAGAAATAAAATTAAATGTTCAACAACTTTATTTAACAATGAGTGAGGGAAACTGCCAGTGAAGGTGCTGACTAGAAAAGCAATGTTCAAATTAGAGTAGGATGTTTAGCTCTGCCTCATACTCAAGTTTCCTTTTGAAATCAGTGTGTTATCAGCTATTTCTGCTTGTGATAACAGAACACAGAGAGCAAACACTGCTGGAATGCCTCAGTAAATCTGGGCCACCAACACCCCCTAATGCTCAGGACCTTAGTAGCAGTGATGCTGAGCAGGAAATTAAACTGAGATTGAACCTTTTATTTTTAAACAGCATCATCTCAGACCCCGGACGAGGAGCTTCCAAGGGAAAGGGAAGTGAATAATGACAAGTGACCCTGTGTTCTCTAATGAGGCCTCTAAAATACTTGGTTGGACTACCACAGCAAGCAGCCTGTTCAAGGAGCTTTAATTTCTGTTCTCTGCAGTTCTAATCTCCCTGCAGCCGAGTGCTGTGGCTTAGCACATTCTCCCTGGAAGACCCGACTTAGATCTAGAGGTAACTTCCTTAGTCGTGCCAGCTGAAGGGATGGAAGGGAGGAGTTTCACCAGCCATTTCTCACTGGCATCCCTTGTGCCCATGTGCAGGAAGCCGCGTTGCGTAACCTCAGAGGCAGAAATTGCTCTCCGAGCTCCAGAAGGAACACCCGTGCCTGTGACGGCGTATGGGAGGGAGGAGAGCCATTGTGCTGCTACAGTTCATCTGCTGCCCTTCTATACATTGAAGCACGACAGAAGTCAGCAAGTCGCATGAATGAATTCTCCTGCAGCCTACTCAGCACGTGAAACAATTGGGAAGATGGACAAAAGCTGCCAGAAAAACAGGAGTAGCTGAGCAGAAAGAAATTGAACTGGCAGCCCCAGAGCACAGTGGGCTGATTCTAGAAAGGGGAAAGAAAGGCACCATTATCGTGCCATTATCCTAAAAGGAGAGAATAAAAGAACAGTTTGCTTTACACAGCCATCAGAACTACAAAAGAAAGACCCAGCTCAGCCTTCTTCACCACTGCAGACAAATGAAATCTGAGCTCCCCTGAACCCTTTCTCCTCCCCATGCTCAACTTCTCCTGAAGCTTCGGCATTAGGGCCGGAAGCGAAAGCAGGGTGTGAGTGTGCCAAAATTACGATGAATAGAAAGAGAAGAGGTATCGTTTTTAGTACTACTGAGAGCACGTGGAGACTTGTTTGAGTGAGATGTAGGCAGGAAACAAAAAGCCTGGCCGATCACCTGCTGTGTTTGAGTAGCCCCTCACAGAATTGCAAAGGTAGATTTGTGCGTTAATTATCGGAGATTTCAAGCAGGCAAACCCAACCCATCCTCTGCCAAGGCGAGGCTGCTCTCAGTAATATGACTCAGAAAAGGAAAAAAACCAGTCAGATGGGGAAAAAAAATCAGGTGGTACAGAGACAGATCTCTTCTTGAACCAGATTTAGGGAACACACGCAAACCCTGAGCAAGCTTCTTCAGTACTCGCTACAGGGGCTGGTTTCTGGTAATCAAATTTCTAGGAAACTACTTCAAAATAAAGTTATAGATAACAAGATAAAAAGAGCAAGTTGTCTGACAGACTACAGGTAAAAGAAATTATACTTTTGGTATCCCTGCCCACTCACAGAGCAGTTAACAGACACGCAGTAGCCACATCAGAGTGACCTTGTACACGCTATCTCCTAACAAGAGTATTCCGAGCAGGACCTATCACGATGTACCTTGGTGCCTTTATCTACCAGGATTCGGTAGCAATTCCAACACTAGGCTTTCAGGCCCTGATGCTTTATAAACAAGCTATGAATCCCTATTTTAACGTTTTAGACCAGGATGGGCTGAATATCTGCGATGACGCCCCATCCCTGGAAGTGCCCAAGGCCAGGCTGGAGGGAGCTTGGAGCAACCCGGGCTGGTGGAAGGTGTCCCTGCCCATGGCAAGGAGACAGCACGAGGTGAGTTTTAAAGTCCCTTCCAATCCAAAGAAGGTGGAAAGGGATGAGCTTTAAGGTCCCTTCCAACCCAAGCCATTCGGTGATTCGACTCCTGCTGCAAAAAGCTGAATTATTAGTGGTATTTGGGTAGCTGGACAGAGCCAGAGCTTCACCTTTTTATTGCAATGCTTTATGAAATTGTATTAGGGAAAAAAAAGCTGATAAACAAGCTCTTCTAGGGTAGTTCTTCCGACTAAAGGCACGGCAGCCTGTGGCCGACACACGTGCAAAGCAGGACGACCCACGGCGGCAGAGCCGGGCCGGGATTTACACCCTGCCCGGCGGCCACGGCCCCGCAGGGCAGCTCATGGGTGGAGGAGCCTCTCCAACAGGCGACGAGGGGAGAACACCGAACCCGAAACTCCACAGACCGCACGGGGTCGGGCCCTGGGGACACCCGCGCGGAGGACGGCGGAGGCCGGCCCTCAGGAGACGCACATTCCCCCCGCAACGCCTCACCTCATGACGACCCGCTTGCCCTTCACGTCCACCTTATCCAGGGTGAGCTTGTTGGAGAGAGACATGTTTGCTACCAGCCCGACTTGCTTTGCTTTTCTCTGCTCCGCTCCTCCCCGCTCCGCTGCCGCCGCGTTCTGCCGCAGCGCCGCCCGCGCCGCCGCCACCACGCCCGCCTCGCCCCGCCCCTCTCCTCACCGATTGGTCCGTGCCGCCCGCCGCGCGTTCCGATTGGCTGAGCCGCCTGCCCGTCAGCGGGCGCGTGACGCCCGCGGGGCGGGGCTGCGGCGCCGGCGCCGGTCACGTCCCGCACGGAGCCGCTCCCTGAGGGCGTGAGGGGGAGCGGTGGCGCTGCGGGCCATAAACCGTGTGTGAGGGACATAAACCTTCTCTGAGGGCCATAAACCTTGTCTGAGGGACAGGGCTTGTCCCTGGGCCGAGCGGGAGCTCCTCTCTGAGCGTGAGTTACCCATCGGTGCGGCGTGAAGGTGCCTTGTTTGGCGGGAGGCCTTCGGAGGAAGGGCAGGCGCCTCCGCAGCTGAGCCACAGGCCTGGAGCAGGCCTGGCATCGCCGCTGAAGGTCGGACTAAACCCGAGACATTTTTAAGTGACTTGCATAAAATACTGCTCAGGACAACTCAGGGGAAAAACCAGCTCCTTGAAGGCATATACTTCCTGGCAGTATGGTTTCATAGAATCCCAGAACAGCTTGGGCTGGAAAGGCCCTTAAAACTCATCCCATTCCACCCCCTCCCACAGACAGACACCTTCTACTATCCCAGGTTGCTCCAAGCCCCGTCCAACCTGGCCTTGGACACTCCCAGGGATCCAGGGGCAGCCACAGCTTCTCTAGGCAAACTTTGCCAGGGCCTGCCCACCCTCCCAGGGAAGGATTCCTTCCCAATATCCCATCTAAACCCACTCTCTGTCCGTTTGCAGTCATTCCCCCTGTCCTGCCACTCCAGACCCTCACAAATAGCTGCTCTCTGTTTTTCCTGCTGTCTCCCTTCAGGCTCTGGAAGGCCACAGTGAGGTGACCCCAAAGCCTTCTGATGTCCATGCCGAGCAGTGCCAGCTCTGCCAGCAGAGCTGCTCCATCCCTCTGGCCAGCCTGGTGCCTCCTCTGGGTCAGGAGCCTGTGCTGGGGACCCCAGAGCTGAAGGCAGCACTAGCCCTGTCCCCTCTCAGTTCAAAGCCATTCCTGTTGTCCTCTCATTCCATACCCTGGCAGGTTGGTGGGTGCTGTCAAAACATCACCTGCCTCAACATACGTGCGGCCTCCAAGGCAGTGCACAGGGCTGTGCACCGGCTGACAATAGCACAGTGCAGTGGGTTGTACCAGGGGGTGAAAAAGGAGCTCATCGTCTTTTGTCTTTTATCCATAGGATAGACCTTTCTGTTTGCTGACAGGGTTATTTTTCTGCCACGCTCACAAAATGCACAGACGTTGCTGAGAAAATGGTGGTGGTGAGGTGAGTGCCTGACAAAATCAGTTCCCTGCTGACAGTGAGGCCAAAGGCAGAGGGAAAGCCCCCAAAAGGCAAGAGAAGTGCAGGCAGGATGAGTGCTGTGTCCAGTTCTGGGCCCCTCATTTCGGGAAGGACACTGAGGGGCTGGAGCGTGTCCAGAGAAGGGCAGCGAGGCTGGGGAAGGGTTGGGAGGGTCAGTCCTATGAGAAACAGCTGAGGGAGCTGGGAGGGCTCAGTCTGGAGAAAAAGAGGCTCAGGGGGGACCTTCTGGCTCTCTGAACCTCCTGACAGGAGGGGGGAGCCGGGGGGGTCAGGCTCTGCCCCCAGGGAACAGGGACAGGAGCAGAGGGAACAGCCTCAGGCTGGACCAGGGAGGGTCAGGTTGGACACGAGGAGGAATTTCTTCATGGAGAGGGTGATTAAACACTGGCAGGGGCTGCCCAGGGAGGATTGGAGTGGCCAGGCCTGGAGGTGCCCAGGCAGTGACTGGCTGTGGCACTGAGTGCTCTGGGCTGGGGGACAGGGTGAGCATCGGGCACGGGGTGGGCTCGATGGTCTCAGAGGTCTTTTCCAACTTCAATGGTTGTGTGATTCGAACAAGCTGCACTGAGAAGAAATGAGACGTGCAGAGCCATAGAAAGCCAGGCTCCTGCATCGCTCACAGCCGGGTGAAGACAGCCTGGCTGCGTGTCTCAGGGGCAGAAGGGTGGGAGGCTCCTGCCGCGAGACTTGTCCAAAGGCTTGGAGCAGCCTGTGTGGGCTCCCGCAGCGTGACAGAGGTGTGAGTTTCCCCGGCTGATGTGGCAGTCCCAACAGCAATAAACACTGAAATACACAACTGGGAACAAACTGATGGGTGATGTGGATGGAGGAGACAAGGAAACATCACCTTAGTTTGTCAGTGTGTATCACCCTAGTTTATCATCTATTGCTATAAATCCTACAGTTGGGGTTCCAATTAAATTAGGTCCAGTAATGGTCTCAGTAGTGACTGCAGAGTCAATCTGGGGTGTACCCAGTGGTCCCTCCTGTTATGCAGCAAACCAGCCCTGACTTTGCAATCGACCTTCCAAGGACCAGGTGTGCCCTTGCAACCCGGAGCACCTGGACGGTGCTCGCAGTGTCACCCCATGGGCCGGGACATCTGGAGGGGGGATGCTGTTACAGCCTTCACCAAGGCCAAGAGTCAAATCCTAGACTGGTCCTGGATCCAGCCTTCCCAGCACCTGAGAGCACTCCATCTTTGGATTCACTTTCAGGGTTTGTTCAGCAGGAGGGGGATCACCTGCACACAAACACGGCTGCCCGGAGCCTCCTCTCTCCACTCAGCCAGAAGCACAAGTGACAGCAGGTGAACAAACACCTTAAGGGACTCCAGGTGAGGAGATAAGGAAGGGGTTCTCCAGATCCATGGGAGCTGTAATTGTTTAACTGATCTGAAATTAATTCATTTCCTTCTCCCTGTTCTGCTTTGTGCTGTGCTGTTTTCTCCAAAGGCAAAGGTTACATTCCTTGATGCTGACTCAGAAAGGAAAGCTCTTCCCAGCTGCAGTCCACAACCCAGTCCTTGCAGCACCTATGCTTTCCCTAGTAAATGGATTCATTCATTAGTACAGGGCTTAACTTTAAAAAGCTTGCCTGTCACCTCCTAGGGGTAAAAAAGCACGGAGCAGAAATATCACGATGTGTGGCACAGACAAGATACCCTGAGCACCCCCAGCAGTGCACAACAGCCGTGTGCCACAGCTGACTGGGGAGAGGGACAGGGGACACTTGTGAATCCCCAGGTGGATGTGGGCATTCAGGAACAAAGGACTAAGCAAGCCATAAATAAAAGTAAATAAAAATACCAAGACTACTCAATAGGACTAGCTCCACTACAGCTATATCCACCCAATAGGTTTAGGAGAGTATTGGATAAGAAGTCTATAGTAATCTTGGTGCACTTATAAAGACCGTTGTTCCAGCAGAACCGCAACCATCGTTCATAGGATGTACTCTGGTTTTATCCTTGCTTGGTTTTTCCTCCATTTTTTATTCTGTGAAGAGCATGAGGCAGGGCAAGGAGGAGCCTGTCACATGAGAACTTGCAGTGGCAGAACATAATTTTGGATGGGATATGGCCAAAGCACCTGAATTTGTGTGTTATAAAGAAGTTACAGAGAAAGGGGGAAGTAATACAGACACATATTTGAGGCTCAAAACTCATTTCCACGCTTGAGTCACCTCTCTGTCCTTCCCCCCGTTGCAAAATATTTAGAATATACTGCAAATATTTAAAGAAAAAGGCCCATGCAAACAGTTCAAACTCTGTATTTTTAAATTAACCAGAGCAGCAAAGCCAGGAGGGCAAAGGGCTGGCAATGAAGAACCCAGGCGTCTGGGGTTAGTCCCGTGACCATCCTGGGAAGTCATTCCCAGGAATACAAAGCAGAAGCTGTACTTTAGTCTGGCATAGCCCTCACCTGCATGGTCCTGCCAGCTCTGCTTAGCCAAAGGTAATGGGATTGTGACAAGTTTAGACAGACCAGGCTTTGGCGCACTGGGGTGCGTGTTTATGTGAGGCAAACTGGAGGGCTGTGGTTTGGACCAGTGTCTGCATCTGTGCCCTGTGGTCTGGGCCACAGAAACTTCCTGCTTTTATAACCACCCGCTGCACTCTGAGCTTCCACTTGAGAACAGGCTGCAGCACAAGGTCTGAGCTGTCCTTTTCTTTTGTTGCAGTAGTGTGATTTTAAAGCACAGAGATCTTGTAGGAAAGGTAAGAACGTTCTTGAGAGAGAGATGGAAGTAGTTCCGGAGGGAGGCTGGGAAATAGCTTTTTTTTTCCCTCTAAATGATCCCTCTCAGCCTTCTGTGCCCAGATTCTAGAAACCGAGTATAACTGAAGGAGCCTGGAGCAAGACCAGTTATTTTAAAAGACTTTTACACATCATATATTTCACTATGGGGATTTAATACCATAGTTTAAAAAGAAAAAAAAAAGACTTTAAAAAAATATATGTAAGACCCCTTGAATTGATTTGTAATAGACATTTTCCTGGTTAATCAAAGCTGAGGCTGTTTGGGCCATGTATTTTGATATTCAATGTAACTATCATGCTCCCCTCATCAGTCTTAACTGCATTTCTTTATTCTAATGCTCCAGATCCTGTCCTTTGCTTTAGCCCTTCAATTGTGCTTACTTAGAAATGGGTAGCAAATTAATCTAACACTAATCACCAACTGATGAAAGGCCAAATCCCCAGTTAGACCCTCCAGCAGATTTGCCATTGAGCTGTGCTTCCAGTGAACACGGGGGAGAGTGGTTTGGGGCACCTGCCCCCTGCCCGCTGCCCACTGGATGGAGCTCCAGCACTGTCACAGCACTCCTGGGACTTAGGAATTTCTGAGGAGATGACGTTTCTGGTGTTTTTAAGAATTTCAAGTTACCTGATCCACTTTATTATGATTAAATATTTAATCGTGCTTACTTTAAACTTTGGGAGTTACATGTCTGCTTTGGTAATCTGTCATTCACCGGGTTCCCAAACCACCAAGCACTGAATAAACAAGCAGATTGTGTCTTTTTCTCCTCGGTTTCTCTCCTACCCCCTCAATGTGGCAATTTCTCACAGCACAAGCCAGTTTGGGTGCTCCGGGGCAGGCTGTGAGGTGACACCCCACTGGAAAGCCATCCCAGCACCCAGTGAAAGAGGAGACAGGAGGAAGCACTAACCACTTTCTGCCTGGCTTTTTTCTCCTGGAACTATCCATGGGAGGAGGCTTGTTGGGTGCCCCTGTGAGCCAGGCCTTTCAGAGAGAGGAGCTGTCATTACTTCAGGCTTTTCTGCATCCACTGCCATTACCTATGGTGTTCACCACTGTGGGGGACCATTCCTGCTTTGAACTCCAGCATTTTATGGGAAAGGACATTTGGTTACATGTCCTGGAAATCATCACCCAGCTGTGGCTCTGTGGAATCAGCAAAGACTGGGAAGAGTTACAAGGAGTTGTGACAGTGTGTGACAAGGTTAGCTTTCACCTTTTAATCCCAGAAAAGCACTGGAATTACCTGCCTCCATGTGTGATTGTAAGCACTGTGAGCATTGCCAGCTGGGAGCATTGGAATTTAAGGACAAATTAGGCAAAAATATTAAGATTTGTACCCCCAAACTGACTGCTGCTCTGGGGATTAATGTTTATGTGAATGCAAATCCCATATGTTCTCACCAGCTCTAGCTTTATCTGGGTTTTGTAGCCCTTCACTGCTCTTCCTTTTAATGATCTTGGGATACCGAGTTGGAGCAGCCAGTCTGGGATTGTGGGAAGAACTGCCTGCAGAATGGGCACAGTTCTAAGTGAATAAAGGTGTGCGTGTCCCGGCTGCTCCCCTCACCCACCCACTGCCAGCACAGTCCCATTTCCACCATCTGCAGACACAAAGGGCTTCAGGGCTGCCCAGGGTTTAAACTGAAGGAGGAGTTAAACCAAAAATGCTGAAGGATCCTACCCTGTGTCTCTTTCTCCTGCATCTGAGTGTGTGTGTACAGCTCTCCAACTCTCCTTAAAAAATTTATTTTAGAGATGTGTTTAATGGAATACAAACAGTCCAATCTTACCTCATAAGCAGTTTTCCTTCACCACTGAGCAGACATGATACAAAGTCACAGCTACTACTTAAATTATCAGTCGACTGGAAGAAAAAGCCCTAACATTGCCAGTGGCACAGCTCTGGGGTCAAGGCAGATGCTGAATTTGGAATCCAAGCCTGACTTTAAGGGCTTGTCATACTGTTCTGCAGAGATGTGCTCTAAAAATGTTACATAAAAAAGGAAAAGGAAAATGAAAGAGCACCTTAAGAGATGATGCAGCTGTCCTGAAATGAAAGCATCTAGGGAGTGGTTAAAAATTCCACGCAGGAGCTGGTCAAATGGATCCTGTCAAGCCTGAAAATGGGATGTTTGAGGCAGAAGCTGCAGAGGTTCCAATATGTGCTGGTTTNACTCCCTGGGCAGCTGCTGCAAATGGTCCATTGTTCTTGGGAAATGAATAGAGGGGGTGGAATACATAGCTTTGATCACCCCCACACAGTGATAACTGGTCCCACCTGCTGAACTAGGACACAATAGTAACCCATGGAGCTGCTGGCTGCGACAGGCTGCAGGAACACAGTATTTCTCAGTACTCCTGTAGGGCCCAAGAAAACAAGTTTTAAACTAAGATCAGTCCTGCCATTATATATGGCAGCATTTTCCATCAGAGTCCTAGAAGCTGGTATTTGTTCCACTGATTGTGTACAGGGCAGAACAAACCTATATTTGATCCAAGTAATTTAACCTTTCTCTTCTTTTCCTAGCAGAACGTGGCATGGAATGCCGGAGCTCTGTTCAGCACTCAGGAGTGCCCACTGTCACCAGGGGAGGGGAGGCAGGTGAGAGGCTGCTGTAGTGAACACCTCTTTGAGCAACAGTGGAACTGAAATCAGTGGCTTGGAACAGAATTTACTCCGGGACAGCTCAAAGCATTCACTTGGAAGTATCATTGACTTGTCAGGTTTCAGGAAGGGAGAGGCATTATCAAATTCCAGGAGAGTCCTAATAATTTCTAAGTCTGCATTAATCTTGAATCACAGATGATAGATATATTGGCCAGGTGAATAAAGAGATTTATGTATCACACCGTGTTCCTAAGAAGGTTTGACACAGTGTTTGGGGTTTTCTTGCTACTTAATGAACATGTGAGTTTTTGGGGATATTTCAGTTGTTGGTTTAACCAACAAAATGCAGGTTGTATAAATAAGATGTTTCAATGACTCCAGATCAGGGTCCTGCAGATTTATCTTCCCTGGAACTACTGAACCTTCAGCTGAGATAATCTCAAGATGCAGATGTGTTAATTTGGTGAGTTTTCTATTCAGAGAGGTTGTGCAGCTTCACATCAGGGTAGCACAGTACAGGGCAGCTTATCCATCCTGCACAGTGACAGTGGCCCAAGGCTGCAGACAGGGATGCTTTTGATCCACGTCCCTAAACAATCTGCTGCAAAACTGTGGCTGGAGAGATATGTTAAAAAAAATCTAGCTAATTTTTGTTGGTTTAGTTTTTGTGGCTTGTGTTTTTTGTTGTTTTTTTTTTTAATTCAGTCAGAGCTAAAATAGAACCATTCAGTTTGCAAGAAGGTTCACACACTCTCAACCCAAAATAACTCAAGGCCTAAATGAAACAATCCCAAATGTTTTGGTTACTATTTCTGTGCAACAAATACATATCTTCCAAAACACAAGTGCTAAAACTGTAGGTTCCACACCTCCTGGGGTGCCAAAGAAACGGTCCAAGAGGAAGAAACGACAGGGTTGTGTCTTAATGGAAAGCAAAATTCTTCATCGGGGATGCTCCCAGTGCAGCAGGACCTGCCCATCCAGCTGGAGCCAAGCCCTGAGTCATCTCCGAGAGGGAGGGAGCCACGAGGGGAGGCCTTCAGCACTCAGCACCACACCAGAACCTCTGCCCTGTCCCCAGCTGAGGGCCACGCTGGGCAGAGAGCTGATATTCCCGGGGGGAAAGCAGAGCTGTGCAGGACTGAGCATTCCCAAGAAATCCAGCGGGATTTGTCTTTCTGGCCATGCAAAAATGGCACCACATACTGGCCAATCCACCTGTGAACAGGCACAAGGCGTGGGGGAATGGACAGAGCAAAAGGGGTTTTTTATTATTATTGGAGGTGGTTTGTGGGCTTTCAGTTTTTAGTTTTTTGGGGATTTTTTTTTTGGTTTGGTGTTTTGGTTTTTAATAAAAATGAGAAAACAGCCCAGAGGAGTACCAGAGCATTCAAACTCATTGTTTAGTTAAAATGCTTGAAAGCTGCTTCTAGAAAACTCAAAAATACAAGACCTGTTCAGGCCTCTCACCCTTTTTTATCCTGAAAAACTGAAGGTATAAACGCCCCGGGAGCTGTGCTGGCCCTCCCAGAGCACAGCAGGGAGCACAGCTGAGGGGGTGACGGTCCCTGCGTTTCTTCAAGCACTGTTGAGGATCCTCTCTGGGCTTTGGGCAGCATTTTGACCCAAGTGCTTCTCCTGGGGCAGGGAGCCGGGCCAGCCCCGGGAGGGGAACACAGGAACGCTCGCAGGGAGTTCTCCCCACCGCTTCCCACGGGACTCTCTTCTCAGGACACAGAACTCCCTTCAGCGCCACTGCCTGGGAACACCCCCGGGGAGAACACGGCAGTGGCACAAACCAAAACATGGGGAGTTTCATCCCAACACAAGAAAACACTTTTTCACTGCCCCTGGAAAAGCCCATGCAGAGGCTGAAAAGCTCAGCTGTGTGCGAGCAGCCCTGGCTGTCCTGCTGGGACAGGTTTTGACCCGTGACCTGCAGCAGCCGCAGCCACTCCCCCGTTCTGCTCTGCTCTGTAACACGGCGATGCTCCCACTGTCTCCCCCCGTTTCCCACCCTTCACCGACAGCAGCTGCCCCGGCCCTACGGTGCCAGCAGGCTCAGTGTTTGCTCCAGGCATCAACCCCAGCCCTCGGCCTTTTGCTGCCCAAGCGAAAAGTACTTAGGGGAGACCAGAGAACATGATTTAAAACAGCCTCGGGGTACATTTTTATTACAGAGCTTGTAATTGCCAGCATAATGACGGAGGCACAGCCTTTAAAGAAGGGGAAGCATGAGACAACGTGTTTCTAGGTGCAAAGAACTGTAACAGCCCTACATTAATGTTCCACAGCAGCACTCGCTTCTTCATTCCTCAGGGCGAAATTGAATAGAAAAATTCTCCAGTTTAAAATTTACATTTTGATGGAAGTTCTAAGCAAAAAAAACTGGCACAGTTTTTAATAAATAAAAACATATGCTTGCTTCCACTGTGTTGTCAGCTTCACATTCTTCTCTTCTGGTATAAAATTTCAAGTGTTTTAAAGTCTTTTAAAAGTTTAAGTAGGTTTGGTAAGATTCAAAGAGCAACTTTTAAAGCCTGGAGCATATATAGTTTTTATTAAATAAAGCACAGGTTTTATAAATAGACACAGAAAACAATAAAATAGACAAAGGAGTCATACAATTTTGTTTGTAACTGGGTGTTTCTCAAGTGATATTTTAAACTTCTGATTCCAAACTATCTCCAACAGGAATAAACCTGTTTACATATTAAGACATTTACATTTGGGAAAACATTCAGCTCCCACATTATTCCACTTGCACTGTACATTCAAACAAAGATATTTTGGTTTCTCAACATAAAGCACCTTATGTAATATTTTAATCACAAGATAAACATTGTGGAAATCATTAGCACACCTTTGGGGAGTGCTGGACAGACAACCTGCTTTCAAAGACCTGGACTGAATTTATCCCACCCAACCTTGGGCTCTGCTATCTCCTCTCCCCAGAGTCTGGTCCTCTGGCTGTCCCTACAAGCTGCTCTCCCATCCCTCCCAGACAGCATTTGCTGTTCCTTATTCCCTGATAATCACCCCTGCACATCATAAAGTACCCTGGTCTGGGAAAGGAGCCTTGTTTTGTTGTAACAGGATCAAACAGTGAGCTCCACAGGAAATGGTAAACCTGGAAAAACACCTGCACTGAGATGAAGTCTGCAGTCTGCTGTAAACATTCACCTACATGTGATTTGGAAGGTTGAAGGCTAAGTGCTCTAAAAATACACTTGGAAATAGTTCAGCAAGTTCTCCATGCTGCTTTATCTCCCACCCAGGAATTCAGTGCTGCATCAGCTCCCCATTTCCTGCAGGAAGAGACGAGGTGTCAGTTCCACGCCATGCGCTCCACAACCAGCTCCCGCCGCTGAAACGGCCGCCTGGAGCAGTGACTGGGAGCAGCCGCAGCACAACGAGGGACAGCTGAACACACCCTTTGGCCTGCAGAGCTGTCCCAGAACAGCACTGAAAACAGGGTAAAGAGGGACACTGAAATCTTTGGAAACAGAGTCTGCGTGATCGTGAAGCACTAAAACCCATCGCACCACGACCAAAGAGCCTTTGGGTACTGATGTGCCTGGTAAGAACAGCTCTGCTGCTGCTGCTGCAAAGTGAGAACACCTCGGGGAATGGTTTTGCAGTGATGGATCTCAGCAAGTAACAACACCACCCATTACACACAGCTCTCTTTTCAGTAGAGATTTAAAATCCCAAATCCTGCAACAGAAATATTTTGTTTCTTAAACTAGAGGCAGCAACACGTGATGTTGTTCTCCTTACTGCAATGCAAGTACACTGATTTACAGAGAACACGGGCACAGCACAGCTCTTCTGCTCTCACACAACACGACTTCTCTGCTAGTTCTCAGATGCAAAAGCTGTTCACACATGGCTTTTTACACACACACCTGTGCCCTGACACCAGGCTCCAAGTTACAGCCCAGAACATTATAGAGATCTCTTTATCACATGCCAGACTGAGTATTTCTCCTCCACAAGCACAAGTGGTACATGTTTACACCACGGACTGCACTTCCTAATGAAATCCAACATTACTGAACCCAGCAGTCGCTGCCAACAGCCACCTCAGCAATGGATGTGAGGAGCAAGGTTCAGGGAGTGACAAACAGGTACCCAGCTACTGGGGGGTGAACACCTGTATTTCTCGAAGAGGGCATTTTTAGTATTCAGGATTTTACCATCAAAACCTGCATTTTGGTATTGCAGTTCAGTAGCAAATGAGGCCTGTCTCAATTCCCAGAGCCTGGATCTGAACAGTCCAAACAAAGGGGGTTTGGATCAGCCCACGGAGTGATTCTGGACCATCCTGGTATACAGACACTTATCTTTCAAAGGAAAGACAGAACTGTAAGGATTTCAGAGGCAGCCTGTGTGACCAACTCTCCAGGCTCGCTGAAGGAGTGCCAGCACACACTGGTGGTGAGCAGTCACTGCACAGCCTTCCTGCACCTGAGCGCTTTGGCTGATACATCACACTGACACTGCCCCCAGACGCTGCAGGAGTTTTTGGCTTAGGAGAGGCTGGGAGTGAGCAAACCTTGGCGACACAGCCGACCTTCCAGCAGTCTCAGCAGCAGGAGCATCCCAGGGCACGATGTGCAGAGCTCAGTGGGGGTGTGACCCCAACCCTCTGCGTCTCTGCCGTGCAGGAGCCCTGACCACAAGGGGAGATCATCTGGAGCTCGGAGTGTGAAAAGCTGAAACCAGAGGTTTATAAAAGGAAAAGGCATTTGAGAGGAACCATTTCTGGCAGAAGGGAGGCTATGGAAGTGAGAGGGGCTCATGAAGTTCTGAAGTAAGGCACATTTCTCTGCAAACAGAACCTCCTGATTTTGCAGATGCAGTAATTCACAATTTTTCCACACAGTACTGAACTCGACCATGCATAAAGTAGCCTGGTATAAGGCTGGGAAATAGCATTCTGGTTCCTTAGTTTCCCTAGTTGCATTTTGACAATTTGCCAAAATAAATGCTATCCTCCAAGCTTCACGGAATGGGAACACAGCCCTGTTTGTGAGCATCAACAGCCCCTCACCAGATTTTTTGGTAAGTCTAGATTAAAAAACCAAAAAATACTCCGGAGAGTCACTGCAAAAACTGCCCCTGCCTCGAAGAAGAAATGCATCTGCAAGCCCTGCAGAAGGATCAGTGCATGCACAGACCTCAGGCAGCTGTTTGGGTTGTGTTTTCATTTCGTTTCAGGTGTTGTTTTGCCTCGGTGGGGGTGGGAGGAGAGAGTTCCCGTCCTTCACAATGCTGTGTCATCGTCCTCTCCAAAATCCCCCACCAGGAGCGAGTGCTTGTCTGGCTCGTTGAGGACGATGCTGTTCACGGAGCGTTTGTCTGAGAAGAGAGAGTTTATGGAGGCCCTGCTGTAATGGAGGATTCGATCCATCAGGCTCAGCTTGGGAGAGCCCGTCCCGGCCTCATCGATTCCAACGTGGACGCTGATCTCCGACGGGCTCTTGTGCCTCATTTGGCCACGGGCCCTGAACTCCAGCTTCTCAGAACTCGGTTTCTGGTACCTAAGGAAGGAAAAAACCAAAACATAACAACACCTCTCCGGCTGAAGGGAAGTGCACTGAAATATGGATAAAACCTGCCTATGTGCTGTGATAGTGCACAGGCTGGAGCCACTTACAATTTGATTGACAAGGTTTCCCACAAATCCACAAAGGCCGTAAGGAATTTCTCATTCTGAACACACTCCTGGTTTGTACATCCCTCTTCACATTAGAACTGACATTTTTAAACACCACTGTCTGCTAAACACAGACCTGCCTGAAAAGGTTTTGAAATCTCTCACAGTCCCACCCTCATCTTCTGCCACTCGAAGTGAAAGACTCAAGCTTCAAATCCACGTGACAGACCACAAGACTGCCCCTACTCACATCTTTAACAGCAAAGAAGAAAGCACAACAGAGACAGAGGAGGCAGCCATTGCTGCAGATCCCATCCAGGGTTGCAAAACCAAACCAATGGGCAGGAAGACACCTAGAAAAAGCAAACAAGAAGTTCAGAGCAGGAACACTGCGTTATTCATGTATTAACATATACAATTCCACATGGACTGTCTACTTGGAGTTGTATTTCAATGTGTCGATGAATAGGATTTTAATTTAAATGACAAATGTTTAATACATAAGGATTTGTGTTCCATCTCAACTGGAACCTCAGGTGAATACACACCTGGGCATGTCACTTGCACAGTCTGAAACTCTGAGGAGAACGTCCTGCCCAACCTGCACTAAACTGCTGGTTCACAGGGTCAGGCTCATCCAAGAAACCCTTTATCTTGAGGTCATTCTGATGTGCTGAGCATATCCATAGCAGGCACAGCGTGGGGGCAGGAGGAGAGCCCACCAACACCCCACTGCAACACCCGAGGCAGAGACCTCTGCCCTTACAAGAGCCACGAGTAGAGGAAATGGAAACTCTCCCCACAAGGGTAAATCGCTGCCATCTTCTGCTCCCTGGGCTCAGCCTTCTCAGTGCAGGGACACGCTCACGTACCTGCAGCTATGGGAACTCCAATGAGGTTGTAGATCAGAGCAAAGACAAAGTTGATCCGGATCCTCTTCACAGTCTTCCTCGATAAATCAATGCTTGCTACCACATCCATCAAGTCGTCCTGCAAGTTAAAATGTTTACTGGAGAAGTCAGATGGGGGGAAAAAAGGCCCCCGTGTAGTGGCTCTATACTCCTGTTTTACAGCTAAGTACCACACAGCAGATGTAACAGGCTGTGTGGCGAGTACTCTGTTGGCTGCTCTGGTCTGTCTGCAGAGCCCACACAGTCAGTGCCAGTTTTATTCCAAACATCATCATAATCCAAGGACTGTACATAATCCAAGTAAGGCACACAGCACCTCACAGTACAGCTCCAAACACCGCCCACAGGCTCTGTCTGGGTGTTGCAGACATGTGGCCTCGTGACTGTAACCTCGGAGGTGCTGTGCTACAAATACAAAATTATGAGCACCTTTTCCTGTTCTGTCCACCCTCAAACTTTAATTACCCCAAACTGTGCAGTACCCAGAACACTGGGAAGTTCCCTTCATAGGATAATCACCACCACACCAAACAAACGTGATAAAGACCATCTCTGCTCCAGTCCTGCTCGATGGAGGCTGTACACCTCCGCAGCGACCTGCACCATTCAGGACACCCCGAGCCTTCTGAGCCCCGCTGTCAGCTCACTTGAACAAGGCCCTTTTATTTCTCACCCTAATGAGAACCACGTCAGCTGCCTCGATGGCCACGTCGGTGCCCGTGCCAATGGCAATCCCCACGTTGGCCATGGCGAGGGCCGGGGAGTCGTTGATGCCGTCGCCCACCATGGCCACCCGCTTCCCTTCGTCCTGCAGCTGCTTCACTTTGGCAACCTTGTGGGAGGGGAGAACCTCCGCGAACACCTTGGTGATGCCAACCTGAGGAGAGAAAAAGGGCAGGAGCGTTCTGAAGACGGACTGCAAGAGTGGCTCTGGAGACTTCCTGGGCTGCCCTCTGACCTGGGAAGTGTGGTGCCCGGTGCTCACTGGGTGACTGTTGCTGTCACCACCCTGCTTCCTTCACAGGTTTAACTGTAATTCTTTACCACTCCAACACAGAACTGATTATCTGAGCAAGCATCAACACAAATTCCAAGAGATGACTATTCTGTGAATGTAATGCACTGGAAAACTGAGCCACTGTTCCAGAATCAAAGCACTCTCCCCTCTCAAGAATATCCACCCAAAGGAATCTGCAGTACTTGAGTTTCTCACTCATCAGCTGCACTCCAAGGTCCCTGGACACAGGATGTTAATTCCCTGTTGCTAGAAGGTCTTCTGGTTGCCTAAAGACAAACCTGCAGAATGTAGAAGGGTTTATTTTTTTTCATTCCTGAGTTTATCATTTCTTTTTTACCCTTGGTCCACTAGTTTTTCAGTTGTGCTCTAGGATGACCCTGTTTGAGCAGGGAGGTTGGACCAGATGACCTGCTGTGGTTCCTTCCAACTTGACCCATTCTATGAGTGTGTTGCAGCTTTTCTAGCAGCTCTTAAAGCTTCTGCCTGGAATCATGTGACTAGGAAGGGTGAAACCTGTGAATCTCATGAGCTAAAGACCAAACTCATCACAGCTGATGCTGCTTCCATTCAAAAAGGATTCTTGCGTTGCTCCCTTATCCCAAATTGTTTCATGTTACCATCTCAACAGAGCAGTTCTGTGCCAGCCACCAGCAACACCAGCATGCCACAACAAGCTCCTGCTGTAACCAGCTTCACGCCCAGGCACAGGAGCACCAGCTCACCTGAGAGGCGATGGATCGGGCTGTTTTGCTGTTGTCACCAGTCATGAGGACAACTTCTAACCCCATGCTCTTCAAAGTGTAGACTGCCAGCTCAGCCTCTGGCTTCACAGTATCAGCAATAGCTATCAAGCCACACAGCACTCCTAAAAACAGGAAGGAAGTGTTTGTAATAAAGATCTTTATTGCTTTAGGAGAGGAAAAAAGTAACTTCTCCCCCTCCCCAGTAAGATCAGTTACAGAAACAGTAATAACAACAGTACAAGGCAGAATAAGAACAGGTATCACAAAGTTTAAAGCAATACAGAGCATGGACTATCCAACCCAAATAAAAATAATTTCTTTTTTCTCTTCTCTTCCCCTTTGCTCTCTTTGAAGTCTTTGAATCCTATGCTCTCCTGCTAAGGCAGCACAAGGTCTTTGTCACAGGAAAGTGCTGTAAAACTAGTTAATGGTCTCCTCTCGTGCCACTGTTCTGCTGAGGACAAGGCAGCAGCCCTGAACTCACCCTCCACCGCAGCCAGGACAGCCGTGCGGCCCCTCCGCTCGTGTTCCACCATGGCTTTATCAACCTCGCCCTTCACCAGCAGCCCGTTCCTGCTCATCCACTCCCGGTTCCCAATGAGAACAGAGTATTTCTGAGAACTCACAGTAGCTGAAGGGAAAAAACACAATGCTACAATCCTACGGACTGACCAGGGAGCTTCCCTTCAGCCAACCCCGCCCAGGTCCTCCCAGTATGCACTGAAACAGCACTGCAGAGAATCCGAACAGAAAGGGTCTTTCTTAAGACTCCCCACGGGCTCTTGACAAGAGACACACCAACAGTTCTTCAGTGCTGGGTAGTTCCTGTGCCAGAGGACCAAAAATCCCAGGTCAGAGGATCAACCCTCCTTCTTAGTGCTTCTTATTTCTTTGTAACAGCCTAACGTAGTTCAAAGAGAATTCAAAGATAATGAGCTGCTCTTGAGTGAAAACCACTCAGCTGTGCAAATATACATAATTTTGGCAAGCAAGTGGTAACTGGGGATAAAGCAAAGTAAAACCAGAGAGAGCTGACAGACAACTCCTAGATGACTTTCCAGTCCCATATTCAATATGTAACTTGAAATTGTATTTAATTTAAACGTTTTGAGTGATGTGTGAGCACAAAATAAACTAATGACCAACTGAATAATGTGTGCCTTGATGCCAGCCCAGTTCTTCAGGGCAAAAATAAGTGCCCTCCCTCTTGAGGATCATAAAGACACAAAAGCAAAAGTTCCCCATGCTATACTCTAAACCAGAATTAACTTACTTGGTAGTTCAGCATCAATAATTAAAGCAGGCTGCACTGATTCATCTACATTTTCCTCAATTTTCACAAGAGTCGCATTTTTAAAATTGTTTTCTTCAACCATTCTGTTTTTCCTGGAGAGTAATGCTTCAATGTTGGTGACTTTACAGCTAATGCCACAGCCTGGAACTACCTGAAAGTCTGTACATGTCCCAAGGGTTTCCAAGTCCAATTCCTAGAGAAAAACGATGGAAATGGAGGAGTTTTTAAATACATAAAAGCATGTCGTATTTACAGAGCCCACAAAACAAAGAGCAGTTGAACAAACAGGAGGAGGGAAATAACCATCAAAATCTAGGTTTGAGTAACCATCTAATACGGTGTGAAGTGCTTTATGTGGCCCCACAGTTTCTGCCTTTCCCAATTAAATGCAATAGATACTTCTCATGTACAAATAGTCTCGTGCTATTTATGATGTGGTGCACGAGATGTCCTTCCATAACACAAACCCACCTTTTTGCAGTATCTGGTTATTGCTGCTCCAAGGGGGTGCTCACTGTTGCTCTCCGCAGTCCCCACTATTGCCAGCAGTTTATGACGAGGCAGTTGGTTGCCCTCCACCAGAAACTTCACCTGCATCACTTCAGGAGTCCCGTGGGTGATGGTCCCCGTCTTGTCAAACACAACCACCTTCACCTGCAGCAGAACAGGAAGAATTTCTTCAACGAACCAAACTTTAAGACACAGACTCCTCGAAAGACAACCCCTTTTAGCCCAACCTCCCGGCACAGGCTGACGCCCGACATCGCCGACGCGCACGGAACGCCCCCGGTGGGTCCCTTCCAACCCAGGCTGTTCCACGCCCCGCTCCGGCAGCAGCTGACCACGGAGGCCGGCCCAGCGGGCAGTGCTCGCGGCAGGGACCCCGCTCACCTTGTGTGCCATCTCCAGGGGCTCCCCGCCCTTGATGAGGATGCCGTGCTGGGCGCCCACGCCGGTGCCCACCATGACGGCCGTGGGCGTGGCCAGGCCCAGCGAGCAGGGGCAGGCGATGCACAGCACGGTGATGGAGGCTTGGAAGGCGAAGCGGATGATCACCTCTGCCGAGGAGATGCTCTCGCTGTAGCCCTGCCGAGGGAGGGAGCCTCGTTTGGGGGGGAAGAGACTGCACTACAGAAGTGACACGTGCCACTACGCATTGCCTTGGGTGTTAGAAAAACATGTGAGTCTTGTCAGCTGAAGTATTAATATTAAACCTAAAGCACAGGCCAATTATGCAGAAGCTCAGAGGAATGATTCAATTCAT
Source organism: Sclerurus mexicanus (assembly GCA_013396755.1). NCBI lineage: Eukaryota > Metazoa > Chordata > Aves > Passeriformes > Furnariidae > Sclerurus > Sclerurus mexicanus. Next base: position 444,642 of record VWZF01004740.1, on the reverse strand, counting down.
GCCTAATTAACCAAGTTCTGTTCTATACTGCATATACCCATGACTGTTCTATTTACAGGACGTCTTCCTCAGCAAGGTACCCCATGCCGTAACTTTCACCTCCAAATGTAATAAAAGATACTTTATCAACAATATACACAGTAAGGGAAAAAACCCCAGATATGATATAAGGATTACTTTCCTGAAATTAATAAACTCACATCAGAAATACCCTTGAACCAAGAGACCTGTGATCTAAGCAAGCCTAAGGTCTAGGCTGGGATCCTGACCCTCCTCTGGCATCTGTAATAAGATAAATTCCACTGACTTCCAAGATGAATTCACACAGAGCTCTGCTAACAGAGCTGTAAGCAGAGTTGGAGCTTGTGACACGAGGGACTGTTCTCCACAGAGAAGGGATGGATGGTGGGAAATTTCTGATGTTAGTATTTTTTAATTTTTTAATTAACTTTTCTTTTTTTAATACTAACTTCCAGGAGTTAGACTGTGGGTTCTTCTTTAGGTATAAATGTAGGAGTGATACAGTGTCAAAAGATACATGATGTGAAACTGTAATAGCCAGAAGAATTTTAGTCAGCAACTCCCTGCAAGGACAGTTCAGAAAGGGAACCACTGCAGTCTAGTAGAATTGTGAGGCTGTTCATTAAATCTTTCAGAAGGTGTTAAAGGAGATTTACTTACCAGAAAGTATTTTTCCACTATTTCAAAATCCACAAACCCAATTATGATCCAGGCAAGAAGGGTAACCACAGAGACAGCCACAATGAAAGGAACAAAGTAGCCACTAAGTTTGTCTGCAAATTGCTGGATGGGAGCCTGGGAAGGAGAAACAGGTCACTCAGCAGCAACATCATGCTGACTCCCTTCTGTGCCTTCAGACACAGTCACAGCTGCCACATTTCATAATTACAGATTAACTTAATAGGAGGATGAGACTTGGCACAGGAGCCTGTATCAAAGTCTTTACCCAGCAAGATCCTTCCTTATGCAGCTGCAATTCAAACTAAACAACCCTGGCCACTCCTCAGGCCATGTGGTGTGCTGATGCCCGAGGTGAGCTTGGTGATACTCTACCTTTGAGGTCTGGGCCTCCTCCACGAGTTTAACAATCTGGGACAGAGTGGTGTCAGCTCCGACGTGGGTTGCCGAGATCAGGAGCGACCCGTTCTGGTTGATGGAACCTGCAATAACTGTGTTGCCAGGCTTTTTAGTCACAGGCATCGCTTCACCTGAGGGAAGGGCAACAACAGACAGGATACTGCTGAAAGATGCACCTCTGTAGCAGCCACCAACCCCTAATGAGCGTGAGAACATCCTGTGGACCTTCCCTTCTTCAGAAGAATGTGCTGTCCAAAGGAAAGCATTCTTACATTTGCAGAAAGCAAATGCTCACCTGTGATGAGAGATTCATCCACCATGGAGTGTCCTTCAATCACACGGCCATCCACAGGGAACTTGCCTCCTGGGACCACTTTGACGACGTCACCCCGTTGAACCAGCTCAACGTCCACCTGCTCTTCACTGGAACGATGTAAATGTTTTTAGTAAGAGATGTAACTCAAGTGACCCAGGCAAAAGGAGCTGTCGATACACACAAAGCACAATCCCACTGCTTGACACAGTTCATGCATACAAAAGCTACCAGAAAAAAGGCCATTTTAAAGAGGACTATGGCTATTCTATCATAATTTTATTTACTCTCCAGTTAAGAAAATCCACTAATTGTCTTATCACAGCAAAAATCAGCAATAAACCAATAAACCAAATCAGAGCAGTGTTAAGTCTTCTGCATTTTAAAGTTTTTATCTGCCAGCAAATCTGAAGTTATTTGCTTCATATTTCTATAGAACAGTAACATTTATCTGTGAACTAAGCATATTAACAGCAACAAAGGAACAACAGGAAAAGCAAATGACAAAGCAAGATACCTTAAAAGAACGTTATCAGGGCCCAAGGTAACAATAGTAGCTTCAGTAGCTTGTAATGAAATTAGTCTTGCCAGGGCTTCTGAGGTTTTACCCTAGAATAATAATTTGCAGATTTTTCTGACTATACTATTAAAAAAAAAAAAGCTGGGTAAATGACAACTGCATGTGTTGCAATTTACCCTATTAAGAAAACACAGACTCATAAAAAGTCACTTCATGTTTTTACTAGTTCAGTTACTAAAGAGGATTTTACAACACAGAAGGTTAAAAGAACCTAACAAAGCTTTTTCATGGGACATTTTTTAAAGATACATGACATTCTGAAACGATTCTTCAGCTTGCAGCTTGTAGCTGTGATGGATTTTTATCTTCCTTACCTTTGCCACGTGCTCCAGCCACCGGCCCAGCGAGATGAACACGAACAGCATCGGGGGGGTGTCAAAGAACGTGACAGGGTTTACTGTGGCTTTCTCAGCCATTGCCACCAGGAGGATGACGAAGGAGTAGAGGAAGGCAATGGAGGTGGCCAGCACAACGAGCACATCCATGTTGGCAGTGCTGTGTTTCAGTGCCCTGTACGCCTGGATGTAGAAGTGCCACCCTCCAAATACCTGCAACAGAGCGTATTCTACACAGTCGTAACACACACAGCAGCATTTCCCTGAGAGAGGGAGATGTGTCACTCTGTTATTTGCCTTCTCCATCCCTTCCTGAGCAAATCCCAGCTCTAGCCAAGGGCTGGGATCTCTTCCACAGCACTCTCAGGTACTTCCACCTCCTCCCCACGTCCCCCAGTGCGGCCCAGCAGCTGCCTCAGGTGCTTTTTGGGTGCTCGGCCCCTGCACACTGCCTGTCGTGTCTGTGACAGTCCCTAGCACCAATCATTTTGGCAACAGCACAAGCACACAACAACCTCAAAAGCATTTTGCATCAGCATTCTATTCGCTTTTCAAATTTCATTTCTTCACAGCCTTCCAGTCTGAGTGTTTAAGCCCAACACACCAGGAGTTATCATAATCCCACTTACCTGTACAGGGACACAGAGCAAAAATGACAGAAAATTCATAACAGACAATCCTGGCAGGAGCTGGTAATCCAGGAGCATGGAGGAGTGAGGGGCCTCCCTTCCCTCACTGCTCCCGTTGTGATGTGTGTGAGCATCCGAAGGCTGGCCGTTCATCACCATCATGTAAATCATCAGCCCCATGACAGGGATGCAGAAAACGAAGCTCACGACAAAAGACCTTTTCCACCTCAGTTTTAAAAAGAGAAAAAAAAGAAAAACAACCTGTATTGCAGTCAAGTGCTGGAGAACTTTTTACCAGCAATGCTGCACAGTCACAAAAAAATCCTCATAAATTTACTGTTGATTGAAAAAGAAGAATCAAAGATATTTACAGAATCTAAATACGTTCAGGAATACTTACTGCCTGATTTCCTGTTTGTGATCCAGATGACTAGCAGATCTATCCTTTTTTACTAAGGAAGTAGTGAAACCTAAATCCTAAGGAAAAAAAGCATAATAAAAAAGAGAACAGTCAGTTTTAAAACACACTTTGTGCTCACTTATTGCCAGATGACTGGTATGGTGCCAGCCTTATCTTTGATGTACTTTATTAACATTTCTGATATGATTGTTACTATTGTTTAGTTGCCTTGCAAAGAGAGAAAACCAATCTGATGTAAAAATCAACCTTTCTAGATTAAAATGCAGTTCTAAAACGTGGCTTTCCAAAATGGTTATTCCTGAAGCACAGACACAGAGAAATCCAGGGAGAAAGCTGGGAAACTTTCTCACCTCTCACCTGCTTCAGTACATAATTGTTAAATAAATGTGCTTTATCTTTCTACAGATGTGTAACTGGTATCTCCAACTCTACCAGAGCCTGGCTTTTACAGTATTTCTGTTTGTAAGTTTAGGCAGAGTTGTAGCAGAGCATTTCTGAGCCAGAACACACATATTAGTTACAAACACCTGCACTAAGAAGAAGGCAGATGGTGAAGAGACCTAATTTTTTGCTTTAATACCCTCCCCTTCTGTTTCTGGGGTGTGTAACTCTTCAAAGGACACTGAATATTTTATGAGACTTGGTGCCTACATGCAGCTCACCTTTATCACTTGTATAACATCTCGAGGACCAACAGCCTCAGGGTCATATTTGATGTGTGCTTTGTTGGTTGCAAGAGCTACTGAGCAGTACAAGACACCGTTAGTCTTCATGAGGGTGGATTCTATCTTGTGCACACAAGAAGCACATGTCATCCCTCTCACCTGCAAAATAAAGGTTCCTTCCTGTTATCAAGACCACAGCTTACCTGGTAAATGCATCTTAAAAAGTAGGAAAAGTGCTTATGACTCCCCTGCCTTATTTATTGCTTTATTCTGGGGTTATAAACAGATGGAGCTCTAGCTAAGGATGAGCTATAGAATCACAGGGTAGTTTAGGTTGGAAGGGATCTTAAAGACCATCTAGTTCCAACCCCCTGCCATGGGCAGGGATGCCTCCCACGAAATCACGTTGCTCAGGAGCCCATCCAACCCTCCCAGAGGAAGCAGAGCATAGAGATAAGGCTATTAAGACCTGTTAAAGCTCTGTTGGCTCTTCAAGCTCAGAGCTGGGTACACTGAGCCAGACAGCTTCAAAAAGTGAATTCTTGCAATAAGCAGAGTAATCAGAAAAATACAGGAACATTTCTCCAACTTCAGTTTAGCAGCAGTGAGCCAGCAGAATCTGCAGGACCAGATGTCCCTTGTGATACATACCTGAGGTACTCTCATAACTAACTTTTTGTGAATTAAGCTCTACTACACGATTAAACTTTAGGAAGCAGAACGCTCGCACAAGCACATCCAATGGATAAAAGCAATAAAAGCCCAAGTGTCAGGTTTTAATTACTAGCTTACAACAAGTTCCAGAATTCCATCTCCTTCCCCACAGTTTTCCATCACAGTGGCTCCAAATCCCAGCTCCCGTATGAGCTCTGCGATAGCTGAAGGGTGTATGACAGCAGGGTTATACCTCACTTCTGCCTTTCCTGCCATGAGGGCAACAAGGATCGAATGTATTCCTAGGAAACAAAAGGTGTGAGTGGCAGATCACATTTAAGAAAAATCCTGCATTTATGGGAACATGAGGGCACAACACAATTTATTGAAATTGGGAAAGGTACCATATTGTAAGTAAAGAAAAACACCTCCATTTTTGGAAGATACACCAAAAACACAACCACAGCATCTGAGTGTAGGTGTGACAAACTAAAGCACTGCTCCCCGTGAGCGGCATGTTTTTACCGGGATAATTGCAAACACTCTGTCCATGCTATATGAAAGGATGATCTATGTTTACTCCAAATAAGATCTTCTAAAATATAGTGCTATATATTTTTCTGATCTGCATTTGCCATTTCTAGAAGCCTTTTCTTCAAGGGAAAATGTGCATGAGAAAGGGCAGATCTAACAATCAATCCTGTTGTACATTGAAAGGATTTAGATTCATCCATTTGGTAGGATGAAAGAATTAAAATCCAGGTTAACCTGGAACACATCCACCTTCATTACAGTAATTAAATGAAGTCTGCATTAATGACTCTGTTACATCACAATCATGCAGCCATTTGTTCCTGTAAATATCCTGAGACAGACATGGATGCCCTGACTGCCAGAGCTAAAATTACCTTGTGTCTCTTTAATCCACACTAATATGCCCCTCCCTAATAACTCCCTCCCTAGCACACAGTTGCTTCTGCCTTTCAGCTGCACACCTGGGCACCTCCCTCCAGTAGGAAAGATTTGTTTTCCTTTCAGAAGGATTCATATTTGATCACTATACTCTTTGGAGCACTCAGGTGCTGGTTTTGCAAGGGCAGCGTCTGGTCAGTGTGTCCACAAAGCAGCAACAATGACCCTGTTCCCACCCCGTGGGCCAGAGGTGAGCAGACTGTTCTCACCCCTGGAACATCTGCAACATCCTTCTCCTGACACCCCACCCATGACAAACACTGTGCAAAAGCCAGATGGCTTCTCCAAAACAAACACTTAGAAACGTAACAGCTCGCACTGACACACATCTTACCATCTTCCCTTCTCAAATTCCTCTCGATGTTGGCTACACACGAAGCACATGTCATTCCTGTGACCTGGACATAGCACTTGGAGATGGTCTTTGTCTCCTGCCTCCTGAGGTGGGCTGGGGGCACTTTGGAGGGTGGCTCGGGTTTGTGAGACTCCAGCTGTGCTTCAGATGAGAGCTGAGCTTTGGCCACAGGCAGCTCTGCCTTTGCTGGAAAGGAGATTACAGTTCATGACCTTATGAGCAGCCACTGCAATGGTGTGAGCTGGTATTAAACACCACTGTGCATTTGGACTGAAAATGGAAACTGCATGTGCCATCCACCTGTCGGTCAGTTAAGAGTCAGCAAAAGAAGACAAAGGGTTGGGCCACTGATTAACTCACTGTTTTGTTACTGTTCTTAGTTTTGCCTTTCCCCATTGTCTTTGATCTGTTGCTCATCCTTCGTCCTCTTCTCTAGGCTGTAAGTGGAACCTCTGCATTGCAACCTTCCTTTTACACACAATTTTATTGACTTTACCTGGAGCACGAAGCTGAATTTGTAAGCAAATGCATGTTTCATAAGCAAAGTCAGTGATTTTGTCCTTAGAAAAAGGCTCTGGAACCAGAGACAACTGCTCCTTACAGCAATCCAGGGAACTGTGCTTGTTCAGGAGCAGGGTGAAAGGAATTAAATGGTAACACCCAATTCCTTCTTCAGTTATTGCCATAAAATAGCCCATGAACTGTATTTATCAATATTTAATCTTACTGAATCAAGAAGTGGAGCTTCCCTGCCCCTCAGGAAGCCCCCCTTCCTATCTATATTTGATGGAGGTGGGGGTGCACAAGAATTTGGGAGGGGCACAGCCAGGATAGCCAACACAAGGATGGATAAGCATCTGCCTGCCCTTGGCAAGTAATGGATTATTTCCTTGCTTTGCTTGCAGGGACAACTTTTGCTTTATCTACTAAACTTATCTTTATCTAAATCACAAGTTTTTGCTCTTTTACCCTTCTCTTCCCCCACCCACCACGGTGAGGGGGATAAGCAAATGGGTGAGTGGTGCTGAGCTGCTCTCCAGGGTTCTCCAACAGCAGCAGCATTTTAACATTCTCAGTCATGTCCACGCTCTTCAGACTCCTGTCACTTCTCAGCCGTGCCTGAGCCTGGTTAAGTCTCCCTTCACCAGTTACTGCCCAGGACCCAAGACTTAGATAATTCAGTCTTACAGAAACTTCAGCACAGCAATCCATAATATTCTTCACAGCTAGCAAAGCTTCAATTCCATATTCATGCCATGGATATTATACAGCAGCAAACAGGAACAGCATTTGAACATCAGTATTTATCTGACATTTATATTTCCAGGCATCTCAATAATTGTAATTAATCTGATGTATTAAAGGCTGTGCATGTATCTCTAATTATCTCACTGGCAGAGAAGATAGAAAGCTTCACTTGGCAAGCACAAAGTGTGTGTCAGCTGCTGAATTTCACCTTAGGTGGACCCAATGCTAAACAAAACTGGACAATCCTGTTGGATTTAAAAGTTTAATACACCATTACCTGGAAAAGATGCATCAAATCCCATATCCTCTATTGAGGACCTCAAGTCTTCTGGGCTTGTTTGCAGAGGGTCATATTCTATAGTCCCATTTCCATTTGAGAGAGAGACATGAACAGATTTCACACCTGGCTTTTGGGACATGACTCCCTCTATGGACTGCACGCAAGAGCTGCAGGTCATCCCCTCAATATTGATCACAACCACTTGAGTAAGTGGCTGGCTGGGATCTTTCAGGGCTGGGTGAGGAGATTTCCGTGGAGATGCCAGCATGGGGAAAAGTGCCACGTTTTCGTCCTCCTGGGGAAGGCTGACTCTGAACGTCTTGGGAGACACGGCCTCTATGGCTTTCCTCAGCCTGTCTACGCTAATTAAGTTTGGGTTATAGTTTATAACAGCAGATTTCTTCTCTAATGAAACCACGACACCTGTGACTGCTGGGAGCGCTGATATGGTGCTCTGGATGTTGAGGACACAGGAATTGCAGTGCATCCCATCGACCCTGAACACGACTGTCTTGGTCCCAGTCCCACTGGAGTTTTCCCTCTGTGCTGTCTCAGAGCCTTTGGGCTGAGCATTCCTCAGCCTCTCCAGGTCAATGCCACTGAGCTTCAGGGCTCTGGGCTGCTTTTTGAAGGATGCTGTGAAACCCGCCGCTTCAATTTGATGTTTTATTTCTTCTGCTGTAATTAGATGAGGCTGGTAGACAACAGCAGCTTCCTGATTGTCCAGAGACACTGAAATTTAACAAACAAAATAAATTAACCCATAAAATAAACGAATAAAAGCCTGTGTTACTGCCCTAAGCATAATAAGCACATCAACAGATCTCGTCAAGGCTTTCCAGGAACACTTTAAATGGTCAGAGATGTAACTGCAACAGAAAGTAGATTTCACTGGATTGGTAAATATCAAACAACTAAGTTCTTCAACCATTTTTTTGTCTAGTACTATGACAATTTTCAACTCCTCTTTTCCTCAATTTTTTGCTCTTTCCCCAGGACTTCTACAAATGGCATCACTACTTCTTACTAAATTTATCCTTTTATTAGGTTCTGTTGCAATACATTTATGCCAGAGCTAATTATACAGGTAAGTTGATCTTGCCTTTTAGATACAACTACATATACGCCAATATAAATTTTTAATTTAACACAAAAGATAAACTAATATTAATTAAAACATAAAAAATACACTTGGTATTGGAGATTTCTATAACTGATAATAAAATTATGGAGCACAACTATTCCAGGCTCCCTACCACGATACAAAGCAACCACTGGACACTGTCACACATGTAACAGCAACAGCCTCTGTACAACTTGGGTCCCTTTCTTCACCTCTAGTTCAAATTAAACACGTAACTAAAGACCTAGTACCACAAACAGTCACACACTCATCTCTCTCACATGAACCCAAGGCACCTCCACAATGCCACCAGAGAACAGCGTGGCCAACTTCAGTTTACATGAAGATACACTAAGGTCTTACCTCTAACCCTCTGAATTCCTTGCAGTTTTCCAAGCTTCCCCTCGATGGTGCTGGTGCAGGAGTGACAGGTCATCCCGTCCACTTTCAGGCGCAGCAGAACACTGCTCGCCTGAGACCAGGCAGAGTCTTCCCAAGCTCCAGGGGTCACCTCTGGTGCACAGATATTTAAATCTACTCCTGGGACCATCTGGATAATCTGCCTGCCATTTATGATGGAAGAAATGAAAGTCACCACTGCAGTTTTTTGGTCAGAGGACACTTTGACATCCAGGATCCCCTTGCTCTTCAGCAGCGTGGCACAAATCTGCCCAGACGTCAGGGCTGACTGGGGGGGGATGCTAAGGAAAATAGTGTCAGGTAGAACAGGCTGTGGGTTTGAATCAGCCAGGGTAGCATCAAATCCCATGTCATAGATGGCTTCCTGCAGTGTCACTGGAGTCTGGAGCTTGGAGTCATAAATGATGACGGCATTCTTATCCTCCAGAGAGACCTTGGGAGGCAAAAAACACAACAACTTAGCAAACTGCAACACAAAGAGTTGAGAACAAATACTACATGAGACTAGAAATTGCTTTTACTTGCAAATGTTAGTAAGACTTGTCCAGTGTAACTTTACCCCTCACTTCTCACGCTGAGGAGCAAAGCCATACCAGCAGCCACCACTGAGTGACTTCTCTTCTGTGCAACAACTGGGCTGGAAAGAACAGATCCCACCCCGTACTCTCCATTTCAGAATCCTTTCCAAGTCCGTCTGGCCACTTTTACTTACAACATCCAGACAGCACCAATGCATTTAATGAGACTTCCAGAGCCAAATTCTCCTGAATTATGATGACTAACCCAATTCAATCCCTAAAGCAAAAGAGCCCACAGAAAAAACTGGAATCAGTGAGCAGTAATTCTAATGCAGTTAGTAGTAATTACCCTCAGGCTACAAGGTTGGAAGGAAACACTCCTTGAAAAAACCAACAGTTTTAAGCAGCAGTGAAAGGAGCTCAGTATTTCCAGGCATGGGAGGCTGGTAACTTGCTGTGAGCAAAAACCTGCAACAAAACTCGGTTACGAAACCTGACACGTGACAAACATTAAAGAAGCTGGTTTTCCTCTCTCTGCACATTTTGGTGATCCAGAGACATACTGATTTGGTACTAACCTTTCCCATCAGACGGTACAAATACCCTCAATTTAATTTGCTCCCAAGGGAGGATACATCAAACACAATAACTGCAGTTTCCAAAAGGCAAAATCAGTGCCTGCCAGAGGCCCAACACATTAGTAATTCAATTCTCTTTCCCCTGAGCAAAGGTACAACCTAAAGATCACAGTCATGATTGTATTAGATCAGTTAAATCCCTTTAAGAACCTCCTCTCCTCATTTCTGTGCCAATTACGGGCCTCTGCAGAATGAGCAACGTGGGCTTTTATTGCTTTCACTGCAGCTGGAGGCAGACTCCACGCCTGCAGACACCCGGGCACTGATCTGACCACGCACAGAGGGCTCTTCAGTGCTCCAAGGCCCTGGTGTCAGAGCACAGACTCACGCACCGCAGCCGAAGGAAGCGGAAAAATCACGGATCTTGTCAATATTGCTGCTCCTCACCACAATTTCCATGTGTGTGCATGAACACCTGCTTCAGGCCAAAGGAAACGGCACTGAACTAGTGCATCTCGTGCCTCTGCAGGGGAAGTGCACCACAACAACCCCTTCAAACCCAGCCACAGGTAATGGGCACATCCACCCCAAACTGCGACAGCGCCCAGTTCTGAGAGGGAAGGTGTTCATCTAAGGCATTCCCACTAAAACAGAAATTAATTGTTGATGAAACCAGGACGATGCTGCTTTCTTTGGAGTAAAATCAACCACTACAGAATGTTACAGCACGTTTTCAGAACACAGAGACTAAATAATGAAACTCTGCAGTTTTCTGTTGCTGGTATTGATAGGACTGTTCTTTCTACCACAGATCCTTTCAGATTGTTTCCATTAATAAAACTACTGTAAAATTATGCACTGCACAGGGATGGTCAGCTCACCCTGGAGTACTCTACAGTCCAATATTTTTCCCATGACAAAAAATATCCTAACAAAATACTGGTATCTCCTCCAAGCCAAGAAAAAAAGTTAGAATCAAGGCATACCAAGGAAGCCTGCATTAAGGCAAACCTTAAGCTCTGTGAGCAGTTCAATACTGCAGTTCTGCTGCCCTGTCTCTCATTTCCTCATGGACAGTACAAAGGAAAGGAAACTTCTAAAGCTTGAAGGATCTGTCAAGACTTTCCTATATTACCTGGCTTTCCTGCTACTTTTATTCCATAGACCACAACAGAACAGCTTTTTTTTATTTTACTTTTTCCCTCCCCATTACTGCACAATACTGAATTGTAAAGAAAAAAATTAAGAGCAACAGATAACGACTTAGCTCCCACTGCAATAAAGTAAGCACTTGTTTTTCTCTCATGTACCAGAAATGCACTAATGGATCTCCAACATCAGCTTCCCCTGCAACATTCAGAATATCTTCTTCCCACATTATCTTCCTCCCTTGGTGCATAACTTACCATGGTCTCTCATGTAAGAGCAAAGCTTTGTAAGAAACAGTGACAGTGTTACTTACTCGAATGTTATGGATTCCACTCATCTTCCCAACATGCTGTTCAATGGTCTGAACACAGGAATTGCAGGTCATCCCCTCCACACCGATGACCACGGACTTTGCCTCCATTGTGAATTTCTACTCGAGTCTTCTCATTGCTGTTGGCTAAAACCAAGTAAGATGTTAGTTCCTAAATCATTTCACAAAGACTGAAATGAAAACAGCAGAAGGTGCCCCCACGGCAGGGGTTGGAACCCGAACCATTGCATGAGTCTGTGATTTAACCAGTGTCATACTTAGCCACATGTAACTCTGGCAGATGTCAAAATCTGAGGGAAGCTCTGAAGAGTATCATTATTATTTTTGCTTTTAAAAACATGCCTAGAAAAAAATTACTGAACCTAAATGAAATTAATTTGTGGAAATAACAGCTAATGCAAAGGACTTATTTGCCCAATGCATACATAACCTGTTTAGTGACTGAGGGGGAAAGAGGGTAAAAGAAGTGATTTCCAGATTTTTTCTTAAGATTTTGAAAATTTGCATTGTTTTTTCAATGACAGAGAGGTTAGTGACCAGGAAAATTATCACAGTTCATGTTTGGCTGCAATGGAAGGAACAGCAAAATGTGACAACTAATTGAAGACCTGAGGTTGACTTGCTTAACTTGTTTTTTTTAACCTGAGGACTTATCTTGGAAAATGAAATTACAGTAACAGTGGTTAGTAAAATTAATTTTCTTGCTCCTTGGTGACATTTCCAAGCTGTTCCCGGTTACAGAAGGTCTGGAAGTTCTTGGTTTCGCTTTGAGATGTGCTACAAACCACGTAAGAATACCAGAAAGTTTCATGATAGAAACGGGTTTTACCTCCCTAATGCACAAAACTAAATGTTGAAACTTAATAAACAAGAAGTAAAAACAGTATAAAACCGGGAATTAGTGACTTTTCCAATAGATGAGATAGATCTCATCTCTGCTAAGAGCAGAAATAAGACAACTCTACCTGAAGAGTTGTTACAGATCTCACTTCTCCCCTGCTCTGAGGAGTTACTAGAAACAAACACAAATATTTGTGTGCAAATATTCACACATTCCAGAAATACAGAACTGTCACCTGACACACAAGAGTCATCAATCAGCAGAAAAGGGTATTTTAAGCAAACTTCACATAGCGGGTCCTTTCTCAGGCTCATCTGCACACTCAGAGGTAGAAGACCCTTTAAAAAACTCTGTAAGTCACCCAAGAAAACACTTGCTTTCATGTCACCATGTGGAAATGTGACCCTCTCTGACTACCTAAGTTCTTCCCTAAGGAATGCTCTGCCCACACAGAGCAAACAAAGACATCGTTGTAACTCCACAGCCTGGGATCAACTGAATATTCCACAAGCCCGAAATGCAAATAAAGTAGCAAGAAGTACTTGACTTACAGTGCACTTTGTGAGCACAACCAGGCACACAGGACTGACTAAAGCGAGACACCAGAGACCACCACGGAGAGAGTCAATGTGTCCTCCAGCCAGGTTGGGATAGACAGGAAGTTTAAAAACATTTCAGGTACACGATCAACTTGAACTGCCCTGACAACTGCACAGTTACTGTATTTCAAAACCAAAAAGAAGGAAATAAGAAAAAAAAAAAAAAAGGCAAATTTCTTTTTCCTAGTTTACCCTCAAGGCCCCAAAGTTCCAGGACTGAAACCAGAACTACCACCAACAGAATTCATCTGTTGGACCAACCTGGCTCTTCATTTGGTTCTCTGACTTCCAATTAAGAAAATCCCTGGATCTCTATGACATGTGTGTCACTCACAGCTCTCTGTTGGTGGGGAATACGACCAACAAGGACTTCTATTTGCTTCATTACAAATGGCTAACAGTTTTTATATAAGTCCAAAAACAGGCTGCTCTCTACAAAATGAGATGTGTCCAAATCAAAATAAGCCATTTGAAAGCAATACTGTCTGGTCACATCAGTCACATTTTATTATTAACACTGAATTGAGAATCAGCTCATTAACAATCTCAGTTTTCTGTACAGCCTTACTGAAATTTCTGAAGACCAAATAGTCTGAATTTCCAATGCTCCTGACACTTCAAAGAAGTCTTGTTCCCAGAACAAAGTACAGGGTTATACACACATCCTTTTTCCTCCCCTGACAAGAATACCCAGGACAAGCAGTTAAATATAAAGGCTCCTCCACAGCTGAGACAGCACCTTGCCATATTCCATTCCATTTCCAATGCTCCACCTCCCTCACAAGCGCTTCCTGCTAGAAATACTTCAGCTGAAACTTGAAAGAAATATTTTTGTCCTATTTCCTCCTCCTGACGTGAAATTAAGAAGAACCATAACTAAGCAGACTGAAAAATACCTGTTGCACCAGTAAGTTATGACTTGATGCACACAAGAGGTGTATGAATATTAACAACTTAATCCTTGTGTTAATATTTTACCAAGTTCCCAGGAAGACAAATGTAGAAGTCAGAAGATCTGTGTGAGGTCGTGCAGCAATCCATGGATGCCACAGCAATGGCTTGACCTTGGAACACCCTGTGTCCTCCCCCTTGCCCTCCATCACTCCAGCTGTGTGATTCCTCACTCCAGTTTATATATATATATATATATATACATTTATATATGCATTAGCTCCAAAGAGAACCCCACCATACAAAGGGTAGTTATGGCTCTGGCAGACACAGCTGAAACAGCCAGCAAATATAACACTCCTGCAACATGGAAAAAGCTTTGCAGGTGTTGTCACCAATGGCTGCAAGGCAAATGACTGCTAACAAATAAATAAATTTAAATGAAAGTTATCATAGATATATCCTTTTAAGGAAGTTGTTAAGTTATGGATTACATGTTTTTTAGAGAAAAATAATGGTTTCATCTTAACTAACGCATTGCTTTGTCTATAAAACACCTATACCACCAAATAGTAAAGAATTTTAGGATTTGACGATACAAAGAAATGCTGTATTTAGGTTCATTTTCTTGAAGAAAGTCAGCTAGTTTTTCTACAAAGTGAATGAAACAGTTGAAAGAAGTACTTTCTACTTCCAACAGCAATTTCTTTCCATGGAAAGGAAAATTCAACAGTGAAAGAGCACAAGGTGACTGAGACACTCAGATTCATCTCGATATTCTTCTGGGATGTGCTAACAGCAGTCACTCCAAGAAAAATATCTGAAGCAAATAAGGTTTGATGAAGTCCAAGCTAAGAAATTCATACCTTCATAAACCCACACTACCAAAAGGAAAAAGAAGAAAATAATAAAATTAAAAAACCCAAACCAAAAAACCGAACACAGACCAACAGAAAGAGGAAGCAAACCCCCCAAAAACCACTCAGGTGTTTCTCACATCAGAGCTCACCCAGGCAGCACAGTGGGACACAGAACTGGGAAGGACACTCTGCTCCTGGCTAAGTGTACAGCTCCAGCTTCAACAAAGTTTGCTGGATATATTTTATATCTTTTAGATTTCTGTATATAATTATATTTTTATATATAATTTGCAGCTGCTGAAATTTAGAGAGGTTAGAGCTAGGTAAATATCACACAAACACCAGAAATAGAAGCTGTCAGGTTTAATTACAGCCTTTGGATTTTATTAAATTTCCAAATGGCCAAGTGCTACTTAGCTCACTTTATTCACGGTAGCAGAAAGCTAAATTACTAATTACATTAAATGGAAAAAAGGCGCCTGTCCCTAAAGGAAAAGAGCAAAGGGCAGCAAGAAAGGAAAAAGCTGCATCATCTCACCCTGGTCTTACAAAAGTGCTCCAGGAGATGGTGTCCAGCACAGAAGAATGAGCTTTTACAGGGTTCACAGGCAAAGAGATCCCTTTGAAAGCACGACTAGACAGGACATACACTGGATATTCTCATGGGTATATGAGGTTTAATCATTGAGAGAGAAACTGTGCGTCTGTAATAAATGTCACAGCTACGTGACACTCTAAACAGGCTGCAATTCATGTTGCTCAAGACTTTAACAAGCCTTGCTTGGTCAGCAGATGATGGAAACTGCTCTCAGGGAGTTTATTTCTATACAGACTGCACGGTGGAAAAAAGCAGATATTGAAAACATTCTGCTTCGTTTCTAACAAGAGTTTTACAGTACTTGAGACAAATCCTTTGCAAATCCTTTTACTTTTTGTGACCTTCCACCACCTCTTCGGGTCAGATTTTTGGAGAACACGAATGTTCCTTTGGAAGAATCTTAGCAAGTATTAGGAACGGAATATAATGTACAAACTTGTTATGTGAGCACACCAAGGCCAAGTAGGGCTCCTCACTCTTCAGCTCAGTCTCAAACTACTTGGCAGAACAATGGGAAATGCATTACACAGAGGAAATAAGAATGAAACAGTAAACGACATGCAATGCTAACTTTTGCTTGCCTGAATTGCCACTTGGGAAGTAAAAGAGCTTCATCACCTTTCCCTATAAGTAAATACACTATTAATTTCTAATCAAACTGTGTTTGTGCCTACACAGTGCATTGTAATACCCACAGCAACCTTCCACATTAACAAATCTTGGCCTGTTTACATCCAGAAACACAATTCAGCAAGTATTTAAGTACTGCAATACAATCTTTGCTGACTGCATGGAAGATTTTAAGCAACTTTACACTAATTACACGCAATTTCCAGAACATGCACACAGAGAGGCAAGTTAAAGCTGTTTCGCTCTTGCCCATTTTCACAAGATTTTACTCCAAAGCATCCAACTCTGTGCCCTTTCCCAGAATATTTATACTACGCTTTTAATGCAAACACCGGAGAAGAGGCACCTGTGCACAGGGCGATGCCATCATAAGGTGGCACAAGGTGACAAAACGCCAGGTCAGATGGTTCAGAGGGACAAGTTGAGCAGCGGGGAGGGGACACAGGGGAGAAGGGACACAGCTGGGAGGGGACAGAGACGGGAGGGGGGACACGGCGGGGACAGGGGGGGACACTCAGGAGGGGGGACATAGCCGGGGAGACACAACCGGGAGGGNCAGGCAGACGGACACACGGACGGACGGACACACAGACGGACACACGGACAGACCTCCCCGCGCCCCCTCAGCGGCTCCGCGGGCTCCGCGCCCGGCCCGGCCCTTCCCCGCCGCGCCACGTGACCAGCCGCGCACGCCCCGCCCACGTGACGCGCCCGCCCACGTGACACCGGGAGGCGGGGCGGCCCCGCCGGTGTCGCGATCGGGGTCGCCTGTCGCGACAGAGGCGTCCCGCGCTAACCCCCACTGTGGGCGGACTCCTGGGCCGAAGACAGCTGTGGCCTGGGGAGGATGGAGCTGTGAGCACGGGAGAGTGGAGAAAAGCAAGTTACAGCCCTGCAGCGGCATGGGAAAGGAGGAGAAAGAAGGAAAACAACTGAGAAAAACAAGATGTGTTTTGAGTCTTAGCAGCATGAGGAGAGATGTGAAATACCATGAGAAGGTGGTCTAAGACTCATGGACAGAAGTGTTTGGCTAATAGAGTGTGACACGTGTATGTGTGCACAGACAAAAGTATAAAGGAGAAGCCCTCTGTTCATGAAAGGGTTTTGCGGGTCCTTGCTGTGGATTCTGGTTGGTCGCTGGGGGTGGTTGCTGCTGCTAGCTGTAAATATTCTTAGCGCCAGACCTGTGTGTGTGTTTGCTCTGCTGTCGCCCCGTGTGAGGACAGGACTAGGACCCTCCTAAGTCTCTCAGGACCCAACTCTGCCACTTCACATGTCTCTGCTGTATCAAAACCCAGGACTTTGTGCTTTTCAGCGATTCAGACTGACTCGGAGGTTTACACAGTGTGCATACACCTCACATCTCTTTCCTAACAGATTTTGAGTGCACAAGAATTCCCTGGAAGTGTCCACAGCCAGGCTGGACGGGGCTTGGAGCAACCTGAGCTAGGTGGAAGGTGTCCCTGTCCATGGCAGGGGGTGGAACGGGATGATCTTTAAGGTTCCTTCCAACCCAGAACATTCTGTGATTCTCTGATAATCAAATACCAGCACAAACCAGTAACTGTTCTTTTCCCACCTCATTTCTCTGTTCGAGTCTACACAGAAGTTAAATGCAGAAGCGGGGCGTCAGAACAAGATGGGTTTCCAGGTGCCTTCCCCCCCAAACCATTCTGTGCTTCCCTCAGAATTCACTAGGGAAGTCACATTTCTCTCACAGAGCAGGGATGCTGCCTGTGGAGCCCCTCCGACTCAAAACTGAAGTGAATTTCTTCACAACTCACAGAGGCCTCAGAGAGAAGCAATTACTGGCAGAGTGATCCAAGACATAAGAATCCTTTTGTGGGGAAAAAACAGGATTTCAACTTTGTCATTACAAGTCAGAGGTAAAGGGACATGCACGCTGCAGCGGGAATGCAGCAAGGTTAATTTACACACACATCTGGTCAAGTGGTCAACTCTGGAAAGTTCTGGATTTGCCCTTTACCCACTAGTGAGCTTGACAGGAACAACTGGGACTACCTTAAAATTACTTTAAATTTTTATACTGTTACTTACACTTCAGCAGACTCTGAGCATAGAGGAAACCTAGAAGAGCCGGACAGGTTTCTAGGTATGTTTATTAGACCAGGAATGCCACTGTACAAGTGGTAATCAGGGAACAAATGCCATTACAGGACCATTTTCTCAGTGAAAGTTCAGACCAGTTCATTAGAAGCAGAGGCTTTTACTCCCTCCATTCTCTTGGAGTGATTCTGCCAACAGGTGACAAGCCCCACTCCATTCCAAGCTGGGTGAGCACCTGTAAGAGCAAAAAACCCAAGATTACTAACTCTGAAATCAAGGAAACCTTCTGATAGAGGGCTATTGCCATTGCTTTCAGTTTAGATTTCATGTATTAGAACATGACATCTCATTAATTTTCTAATAAAGCAAGTGGAATATATTTATATTGAATAGTATTTAAATATTTCAACTTTTCATTTCAAAATATCCAGTTTTAGCACAAAGAATCTGGAATTTAAAATTCCATCACATTATTGGTATTTTAATCTAGAAATTTTTCTGCTAAACCCTGTACCTTTATAGATTAGAAATCCCAAGTGAAAGAGAGATCACTTGTGTTTCTCATACATTTTCAAATCAGGCAATAGACTGACACAGAAATTTATGTAACAACTCAAAATCAAGACAGGAACTAACCCAACCTCCATTTCTATCACATCCCTATTCACTTACGTAAGAAGCTCCTAAATTCTGACCACTTTATCGCTATTTCAAACTAGTGAACCTTCATGAAACTCGATCCCTTTACAGTTCACAGGTCAAGTGGCAACTGACCAGTGCAAAAAACAACTTACATATCCCCACACAGTGGTGAAAACGGCAGCTCCACCGAGGAGGACCAGGGTTCCATATTTATCGTGGAAGTTGGGCTCATGCTTGCGATGAGCTTGTCTGACTGCAGCGTGCTGGATACCACGAACTGAGGAGTGTCAAAGGCAAGGACAGAAATCAGCTAAAAAACACATTCAAACCATTCACAGTCCTCCTCTCCCACCAACAGAGAGGCAAACGTTAGCATTAAAAGGCTAAAAAAAGCTGAAAAAAAAAATCAATCTTTTAGACTTAGAACTCCGGAATGACTGCAAAGCACAGGATATGCATAAATCCTTTATTTTTTTTCAGCTTTTTCAATTTCTCGCTAGAAGTTATTCTTTAAATCTAATTCTGGTAAAATAAAAATCCTCTGAGTTTTCATCAATGTTTGTTCCTTCAGTGTGAAAGTACACTTTTAAATATTACTGTTTCTCTAAGAAAGTATTTTGTTTAGTACTTAACATTTTCAGATTTCCATAAATAAATATATATCTATGCTGTCAGTACTGGTACCAATATCAGCATTTTCAGGATGAAGCTCACCATCAAATTAAGAGGTTGAAAATTGCAGGTATGGGCAACACCTTCGTCATTCCTTCTGGATTTCTTAAAGGAGGGGAGGGAGGTGCAGAAGGAAGTGGAAATAACTGTGGGCATAACATATATAACAGAAAACAAAATACGGGAAGGTATCTTCAGGTGATGTACAGTTTAATTGTACGCTATAAAGGCTACATTAAGGAGAAGGCGACATTGAAGAATCAAGCCAGCTACAAAACACAGATGTGATTTATGGTTGTGTACAAAGCCCTTGATGAGACAGTGCCATGCATAAAGATATACTTTATAATCTTTTAGTTCCAGGTCAGTGCTCTGCGTTTATCCAACCACGACTACGGAAAATGACGGCGATACCCATAATATCATTACAGCCCTCACATGCTCCGTGAGGGTGCACAAGGTTTTTTTAAACATAAAAAATGCTGAATATCTACCGAGACACGTTTACTTTACATGCAAGCACCTCGGACTAAGCACATCATGAACAGGGGCCAGATTTTAGAGGACCAGATTAAGCACTGGGGAACCTGTATCACTGCAGAGGCAACTTTAACCTTGAGCTTAAGGGGTGGGTGTTGACCACACTTCTTCACCCCAGCTTACAGGATCGGCACGCGCCTTTAGTTACGAGGTATAAAAGCACCGAGGAAGGGAATCCAGGGGATAAAAGTAGGAGATAAAAGAGGCAGAAAGAAGGAAAAAAGCAGGAGGCGAAGGACGCCAGAACGGCCCCCAGCCCGAGGTGCCCTCAGGGGAGAGTGGGGGGGTTGAGGGGCAGCGCTGAGGGGAAGGGCTGAGAGAACAGGGCTGAGGGGAAAGTGCTGAAGGGCAAATGCTGAGAGGAAAGAGCTGAGGGGCAAATGCTGAGGGGAAAGCGCTGAGGGGAAAGCGCTGAGGGGAAAGCGCTGAGGGGAAAGCGCTGAGGGGAAAGCGCTGAGGGGAAAGCGCTGAGGGGCAAGGGCTGAGGGGAAAGACCGAGCCCTGAGGGAGCCCCGGCGCCGCCCGTGCTTACCGGCGAGGTTGAGCGCGGCCCTGGCCACGGGCAGCATGTTGGAGCGGAGGGAGCGCCTGCCCTTGCCGGCCGTGAAGAACAAAATGGTGGCGGCGGAAGAGGCGGCGCGGCGGGGGCCTGTGGGTAGCGCCGGTGGGGAGCGCAGCCCCGCGGC
>VWZF01004740.1:405292-422000 GCA_013396755.1 Sclerurus mexicanus | reverse complement strand
CATCGTTTCCTCCCTCTCTCCCTCCGTCCCTCTGTCTGTTCCTCCCTCAGTCCGTCCGTCCGTCTCTCTCTCTGTCCTTCCTTCCCGCCCTCCGTCCCTCAGGGCTGGCCCCGCCCCTTCAGCGCTCAGCCAATGGAGCTGCTCCATCTCGCCCCGCCCCCTCAGCGCTCAGCCAATGGCGCTGCTCCAGCTAGGCGCCCTCCCGCGGGCTCAGCCAATAGGCGGCCGGGGCGGAGCAGAGCAGCCATGGCGGCGCTGGCGCTGCTGCTGCTGCTAGCGCTGCTGGGCTGCGGCGGGCCCGGGGCCGCGGGGCAGAGGCGCGAGGAGGTGGGATGGGATGGGATGGGGTGGGGACGGGGATGGGACCCCGTCGGGAGCGCCCTGGGCGGCCGCGGGGGCTGAGCGCAGCGCAGGGCCCGGCCTCACGGCGGGTCCCCGCCCTCAGGCCCGGCCGGCCCTGAGGGGAACCCGCGGGCGCGGCCGGGACCGAGCGAGCGCCTTCAATTGCGGGTCCCTCGGCGCTTGTGAGGGGCACTGTGCGAGAGCCGTGCTCCTCCCGCACGGGTTTGGGGCGGGCAGGACCGGTGCCTTTGGCTGTAATCACACAGGTGCGGCTCACTGCCACGCAGGGGGCTCCCAGGGCTTGGAAAGGTCCCTCTGTGCAAGTGTTTATACTCGTGTCAGTTCTGTTTATGTGTATCTGTGTATGCTTGTGAGTCAAAGAAGAGTAGTTGTTGTCGTTATCATCATCTGGAGGGATGCTCAGGGCTGCGTGTGCAGGGCCGGGAGCTGCACTTCGATGTTACTGCGTGGTCCTTCCGACTGAGGGTGTTCTGTGGTTATTTACCCTAAAGTACTTACCTGAAGGAGCGTGTTAGTAAAGAGAAGTGCCTTATGATAAATGTAGCATTCGGGAGTTTGTCAACGTAATATCTTGTATAATGTTATACAGTTGGTTGGCTCCTTTTTAAGAAATATTGTATTGTCGAGCCCTCCTGAGTTCTTTAGATACGTTCTCAATTACATTTTTTTCCCAGCAATGCTGAAAATGAGATGTTGAGCTCACTTCTGTAGAGCTTTCATTGGTGTTGAGTGCACTGCCACAAGTTTTGCAATCTGAAACAGTTTGATGCTCAGTTTTGAATAAATGCTGAGGAGGGACTTGGGTGCAGTTTGTACAGCTGAAAGTAATCTTGCAATTAGGAGCAGAAGGGAGGACTGGTGAGCTGAGGGACTTCGGCACCCGTCATGCTAAGTGCTTAATTAAAGCTGTGTGCTTTAGGAGGTGGTTGAGGTAATGAATAATGTTAAAATGACTTCCAGAAGCCTCTGTGTGCCGTGGAGAGTCTTAATGAAGCATCCCATCGTCTGGTTGGTGTTGTTCTGAAATATTTGTTACAGCCAGTCTAAAAACCTTCAGGATTGTACTATGAGACTGGAAAAAAGAAACAGCAATGTTCCTCCAACTTTATTTTCAGATGGTATTGTCAGAAAAAGTGAACCAGCTGATGGAGTGGGCCAGTAAAAGATCTGTTATCCGAATGAATGGGGACAAATTTCGACGCCTTGTGAAGGCACCACCCAGAAATTACTCGGTGATTGTGATGTTCACTGCTCTTCAGCCTCACAGACAGTGTGTTGTATGCAAGTATGGGCTCCATTTAGTCCTAAATTACAACTTGGAAGTCATCATATGCTTTGTAGGAAATTGAATTTAAGAATGGGTTTGAATTTTCACATAGATAGGAGGAATATAAATGACAAGTTATAGTAGGATTATCTTTGAAATTTAATGTGTGGGAATATATGTGTAATGTGTATGTGAGAAAACAACATAATCCTTAGTTTTATCTCCCTCCTAAAATAATCCCTGCTTTGCAGAAACACTATTTACAAACTGATAACTTCAGGAAAAAGACAGGATGAAAGCTCAAGTTCCCTGGCACAAGCTGCTTGAAGAAATGTTTGTAGAATTACTGCTGGCCACACAGCCTAAAAGTTACTCTTAATTAAAGTGTTGCTTGGCACTTATTACTTATAATCTCCTGGATCCTTCACCCTATTATGGCTTTCCTGTATTAATCCAGAGGTGGCAGAAGTCTGTGAGGATGATTTTTGTACCTGGTCAGTTGAAGTTACTGGTTTGCCATCCTCTGACATGGAGGGGAGGGCACACCTGGCCATGTTTTGGTGCTCTGTGGGCAAGCAGCTGGCTTCCATTTCATGCTTTAATTACAAATTACCTGTGCCTGTGTTCACGGATTCCCCAAATCTTACCCTTGCATTTAAAAAAGCAGCAGTGCCAAATGCTTCACCTGAATGTAGGTGAGTGTTTGGGCTTGAACTTTTTCTGTAACACTAAAACTTTCCTTTTCACAGTAGAAAATTAGTATGGGAAGCGTGGGATGCACCTGGTAGTGGTGTGGGTGGCCCAGCTGCCTCATAACTTGTGTTCTGGACAAACCCATGGTACAGCATCTCACTTGGTGTGTTTTCCAGGCAAGCTGATGAGGAATACCAGATTCTGGCGAACTCCTGGAGATATTCCAGTGCATTTACCAACAAGATTTTTTTTGCTATGGTAGATTTTGATGAAGGCTCAGATGTGTTTCAGATGGTAATGTCTTTCTCTTCTAACATTCCTTTTAATTTGGGTTTTGGGTGGGAAGGTCAAGTTGTATGCAAAATTTAGTGTTACATTGATTAAAGGATTGAAAATTTAGAAGCTGCTACTCTTGAAAGAAATGAGGAGAGTAGAGGACTGGAGCATGGAATTGGCAGGAATATTAGCAGAGCTGACAGATGTGGAATAGGCACAAGGAGTGAATTGGTTTCTCTGACTGCTTTTTTTCCCTGGTTCTGTCTTCTGTAATAACTTACAGTGTAATTCTTAATGGAATTCTCCTGTTGTACATGAAGAGACAGAGTATAAAGCACTGATGTCATTAAGAACAGCTATTGCGGTTTTTAGATTAGTAGAGAATGATAGATTAGCCTTTTGGTTTAACTCATTTCTTTTCAAGTAACCAGTCATTTTTTCTGAAGGTATGAGAACATTCTGTGTACACTTGAAATTGTAGGTCACGTTAATAGTTCATTATAGTCTTGCAGGTGTTACCTTTTTTTTTAAGACATGCTAATGTCTCTTAGAAAGCTACAGTTTAGGCAATGGTGTTTTATTAAATGGAAGCTTTTGGACTGGAGAGTTGAAGAGGGATGTATTTTTATTATTCCTGTTAATGTTTTCCTTAGTGATATATTAAAAATGCATTCTTTAAGGTATGCTCTTTATAGATTTGTGGAGTCATATATTCCTATTTTGCGAATTTCTGTATTGTAAGTAGAATTTAGAGAGGAAACAAGTTATAAAAACTGTGTATGAAAAGAGAAATGCAAGCTGTGTGCTGTCTTTACCCTTTTAAAAGAAAAAGTGATTGTGGCTGAAATTGTAGAGTTCCCTTTTCTGATTGCATGAGTGCCAATGTAGTGAGATAGCTCTAGAACAGAATGCATTTCCTGATGGTCCTTTCCGTGGTGCTGGGTTTCACGGTGCTGTCTTCCCTCTGAACTATCTCAACGCAGCTCAACATGAACTCTGCTCCCACCTTCATCAACTTCCCCGCCAAGGGCAAGCCCAAGCGGGGTGACACCTACGAGCTGCAGGTGCGCGGCTTTGCGGCGGAGCAGCTGGCCCGCTGGGTGGCCGACAGGACGGACGTCCACGTGAGTACCCACAGCCAGCCTGCCCCAGCAGTGCCCCTGCAGCCCTCCCTTCTCTGCTGTGCCAGCTGGGAGGTGGCTCACCTGTGGTCTGGGGTGGCTGATGGGCTCTGAAGAGATCTTGTCTGCAAAAACTAATTCAGGCACGTGACGGCATCTTTAAATTTCCTTATTCTGTGTTCTGAGACTTTGTGTAATTCTGTATTTGGGAAGATGGTAAAACTCCTTCCTTCTCGCTCTTCTGTTCCCCTGGAAGAAAAACAGTCTGTTAACAATGTAAAGGTGTGTACAACTGAAGTTACAGTAATGGGGGAAGAAGCGTTGCTTACTTCCCTAGTCACATTTATTATATAAAATACTTGTGTGCATGATACTTCCTCCACCCCAATATGTAGTGAAGCTTGTTGGCAGGAGTGCAGCTATAATGCATAATCCTACTGAGAGAAAATAATTCCAGTGCCCTCTGTGCAGATCCGTGTGATCAGGCCACCAAACTATGCCGGGCCCCTGATGCTGGGATTGCTGCTGGCTGTCATCGGAGGCCTTGTGTATTTGCGTGGAAGCAATCTGGATTTCCTGTACAACAAAACTGGCTGGGCATTTGCTGCTTTGGTGAGTAATTACAGCTCCTGGCTGTCTGTTGGCATGAGCTTGTAGCAGTTCAAGTCCTTAAAAGCTTCTGTATTTAAAGATGCTTAAGCTGAGTAGAGGAAAATGAGGTGCAGTTCATTTTGCTTTTTGGTAGACTGATCGTATGACTTGATCTTGGTCCTTTCAGCTCAGTGAATGCTTGATTAGATGCCTTTTGTACAAATAAACGCTAGGGTGACGTCTAGCCTAAGGTTGTATTCCAAACCAGTATGTTTTGGTATGAAATGAAAAAATACTGAGTTAAATTTAGAAAAAAATCCTTACAAAATAGTGTTTTTTCTTTCCTTTTCAGTGTTTCGTGTTAGCAATGACATCAGGCCAGATGTGGAACCACATTAGAGGTCCCCCTTATGCTCATAAGAACCCCCACACAGGACAAGTGGTGAGTCTTGGCTTCATTTTCTTTACTGTATTTCTGGTGTATTTCTGCAGAATAAGGTTGATACTCAGAGACAAATCAGAGTGTGAATTCTCCTTTTGGCTTCTTTGTTTGTGGGTGAGTGAGGCTCACCTCTCCTGCAGTGAGCAAGGCAAATCAACATATGTCTTGCACATATGTTGCATCTCCCATGAGGAAGGGATGTGATAGTTTCTAAATTGCTAACAGCAAGAGAAATGTGTTTATGTTGAGTCTTATATGATAAAGAGTCCCATTGCTGAGCCTGGCAATTTTATCTTCAACCTGGTCATGTTAACTCACACGCTCATCAAATGACTTCCATATAAAAACATCTTTCTTCAAGATTCTTGAGGTCAGTTAATGTCTAGTGGCCTCAGATTTGTGACATCTCTTTCTTGGGAAAAATTGGTTTTCACATAATTTGAGATACACTGCTCTGTTCATAGTACAGAGCGAGATGCACTGTAAAAGGCAGAATGTTTCGAAAGCATTGCATCTCTTCAAGGGCTTACACGTCACATACTGGCTTTTCTGATGCTTTTACTCAGGGAATTAATTGGGTAAAATGTCCCTTTATGCCTGGTTAGGTGGGGTAGGCCCTCTGTATTCTGTGGGAAGTGGAACTGCTCATGAAACCTTTTTTTTTTCCCTACTTAGGTACAACATCATGAACACAGCAATGTAGATCTTCCCATAAGGGATTCAAACCCAGTATACTTTCACAAATTTCAATTTCTCTGTTAACCCAGTTGGTTATTAAACTATTAATATAAATAAAACTGAGCCAAGTTACTTGGTGGAAGTTCTTATATTTCAAGTGTTTTCTTGAAAACACTTCCTTTTGTTTCTTCTGTTAACATCATTCCTCAGCTTTCTTGAGGCTGAAGAATGAGGCTTCAGTGGTATTGGTCGTGATGTTTCTTTTCTTGGTAAGCCGTGAAAAAGATTTCAGGGGCTTGGTTGTGGAGCCAAGCTGGTCAAGTTCACATGCAGCCTGAAGAGACTGCTCCTCAGCTTAGTGACAATGTGTGTAACCAAAGAATCCGAGTCAGGGAGTGCATCAGGTTTGGGCACAGCAGGTGCAGGAGGGCCTAATCATGGTGTTTGCCCAGCTGAACTGAGAATCTGGACCATGGAGGCTGTAGCTGCACTTGCACATAAACTGAATGGTGCTTCAGGCTGATTGTGCATGAAATAGAAGAAAGATTTGTGATGCTGACACAACTGCCCCCCAAAATCAGTAGTCAGTAGTTAAAACTGGTTGTGTTCCAAGTTGCGTCCTGTCTCCTGAAAGACACAGGCAAAACCCAATTCCAGCCTCTGTGGCTGTTACTAATCCTGTCAAAGTTGAGTCCAGTCTTTCCTGAATTCCATTCCTCTGTCTCTTGCAGAGCTATATCCATGGAAGCAGCCAAGCCCAGTTTGTGGCAGAAACACACATTGTCCTGCTGTTCAGTATCCTTCCTGTGAGAAGCACGTGGGTGATGATGATGATTTCTTTTTTATGGTACTTTGTCGTGGCTGTAACTGTCACCCACTAATACTGGAGCTTGAAGAGCCTTTCTGCATTGACAGCTGTGCTTTTCCTGTGCCTCTGATCTTTCAGTTGAATAGAAAAATGTTTACAGCTTTCTCACCACTTCTTGCTTAGCTGTCAAACTGAATGTGGCATTAAAGATGTGGATCTTTGTGGGATGAGAAGATTCTTCAGGATAGCCTCTGTCCCTCTGAGCATGTCTCTTTCCAATCTCAATTCTTGCTTTGGTGTTGAGTTTGTTCTTCTGTTACTGATCTTTCTTCTTTTATTTCTTTGTTTACCTTCTTTACTCTGGCTCATGCTAACAACTCAGGATTTTACCGTGCCAGTATTTTACTGTCAGGAAAGACAAGTGGAAGCTTGCAGATTGAGAGCTTTTACCTTTCTCATCTGTACAAAACAAAAAAAGGCTGCTTTGGAGTCATAAGAGTACTCCAAAATTCAGTGTTGTTCTGTACATGTTTTTGATCCGTTGTCTCTAACTTTAGTTGTCTCTGGGTAAAGTTTTTCTTCCTTGTCTCATCACCTGTGTCAGCCTGTGTGGTTTTTTGTCTTTTACTCAGTGTTTTTGGTTGCATTGTTTAAACAGGCATTTGGAGGGGGTCTTCTGATCTTTTTTTTATTGCTGTACTTCTGATGCACTTGGTCAAAATTAATGTAGAAACTTTCTGTTGATGTTAATTTGTTATTGCTCTCAGTGACATTATGGACCCAATCTACCAGTTGCTGGAGACATTGAAAGGATACAATTTGGTGAGGTTTCTGTGGGTTAAAGTCACTTTTCTCCTATGCTGCAGGTGGGCTGCATCTGAAATGGAAATATTTCCATTGGTCCTGTTGCAGTCAATGATCAGTATTGAGGAGGAGACTCATGACTGAGCAGCTGTAGTGAAATGGAACGAAATCGTTGGGAATTCTGTCTTTTGTTCGCTGGATTCACTATTTTGCTTTGCTAGGATTCATTCTTTGCAAATGTCAGGCTTTTTGTGTTGTCTGCGCTTCCTTCATTTTACAAGCTTTAATTTTTTTTTATTTGAAGAATTAGGAATCTTGCTTCTTGAAAGATAGCCTGTTAGATTAATACTGTATGTGTTTTATTTGTTCTGTTAGCTGAGTAAAATGCAGAAGCTGAATTCCTTTGGGGATTTTCCAGTTGAGTAGGAGTGGACTGGGCGCTCTGTGAAGGAATGCTGCTTCATTACAAGATGAGATAATAAAGGCTTGCTTTTAATTTCTTTACCTCAAGACCTTCTAGTTTAAAATATAAACTTTGCATTTATCTTCTCTTAAAAGTTGACATTGTGAATATTTTTCCATTGCCTTTTTTTTTTCTTTCCCCCCTCCTTGTTACTGGTTTGGCTGGGAAGTCTTGGATTTTTCCAGTGAGTTTTAATGTTCTAGGTATGGTGTGGGAGCTGAATTTAGGAGATTAGGAATGACTGTATTCTTTTGAGTCTGTTGAACTTTGTTGATTTATCCTTAAACAGTGTTTGTAGATGGTGGTGTTACTTTAGGAATGGTCCTTCTCCACGAAGCTGCTACTTCTGACATGGATGTGGGGAAAAGAAAAAGTAAGTACTGATACTTTTCTCTCTAAGGGAGGGCTTATTCAGGTAAAGGTGTTTAATATGCTAGTTAACAGAAATGCCTTTGCACGGTGGGGTTTTCTACACTTTTCACCCCTAAACTGAAGAGAATCCTTTGCATTTTCAACAGTATTTGGTGTTGCTTAGTAAATTGCAAGGTAAACTCAGAACCCAATTGCTAAATAGAGAGATGTAAAGATGCTTTCTGCTAGTGAGGGAGTGAAGGGACTTTTTTCTTAAAGCAATTGTATGAAACTGATTTACAGAAGGAATTTGAAAGAAAATTGGTGTTAATTTAGTTTTCTCAGTGACTCTACTAGAGATCTCATCTGGCCAAGCCCGTAAATATTCCAGGAGGCTTTCGAGAGCCCCAGTCACTGTGTTGTTTCTGGGGACAGGCTACCAGAGTCTCACTGTGCATCTCTTGCAGTCATGTGTGTGGCTGGTATTGGCTTGGTGGTGCTGTTCTTCAGCTGGTTGCTGTCTGTCTTCAGATCCAAATACCACGGCTACCCCTACAGGTACGTCGTTGCTTTCCTGTGGCACCCTCTGTGATACACCTGCAGCACCCTGGCTCTGGGATCTGACTTGCTAGGGAATGCTCTTAAAAACGCTCCACTTGCTTCTCAAGGAGTAACAATACTGGTTGAAATGATCACCAGAAATAACAGCATTTGGTGGATAGTTGGATTTTCCCAGTCTGGTCGAAGGAAAGATGGTGGAACTCCTTTTCATGCCGTTGCATATTATGAATTACTTCTATTTTCATAATGACATCTCAGCCAGTTTATCCTGAAAACAAGTGTCTTTTTTTCACCCTGCTTTTCCCTCCTCCATATTTGTACAGCTTGATTATTAATCCTTACAAGGAGGTTTTCTGATGCCTTAAAGCTTCCTACGTTTTGGGATTGCTTCTGTAAAGAGTCTAATACTATTAATTGACTGCTTTATATGTGATCAGTATAGATATCTTAAGTGTTTACTGGCTTTTATGCATTTTGAAGGAATAAATACATGCTGAGGGATCAGCTTCTAACCATTTCACCTACTGCAAGGAGTTTAATTTGGAAGGCTAATCCCATAGGCACATATTAGCTGCTTTCTATAAGAAATCAGTTCTTTAAAAAAAAATCTTAAGTAATAAAACTTGTTATTCCATGCAGACGTTTCTCAAGACCAGAAAAGAGCTGAACTTGCTGCCTGTGTAGTAACTGGTCAGCTTTTATTCTGCTCCATGCAGTGGTTTTCTGTACTCCTGCTAACTGTTGTAGGGAAGATGTGTATGTCTTTGTATTTGAGTTACTAAAAAATGCACTTTTTTAGCAACTTCACAGTTGTTTTTGCTGTAGTTACATCGGGCCCTGTTTCTCCTTCTGATTTTCCTGGCCTACATGAGAGCTATGTGGAATGTTGCACATCTTCTTTTCTTGCAAAATTAATAACAATGTTTTTTTTACTTTGTTCTTGCAGTTTCCTAATGAGTTAAAGGATTCCAGAGTGTGTAACATCAGGAAGGTGGTGGCTCTGAAGTTGGGTGTAAAGGAATGAAGAGCTAAATGTGTGGTTCGTGCTACCTCTGCTTACACTGAACGAGATAGTGAAACACTGAACCAAAGACCACGTGTAGTGCCTTAAATGAAACAAGCAATTTGCTCTGAAGGACACAGAGCATTAAGATGCAATCTCTCTCTCATAAGCTGTACATCTTCTTAAGCAACTCTAATTCTAGTGAAATTCAGAATTTAATCTTAAAACTACATTTCCATAGACTAACTAGAAACAATACTTTAAATTCACTTGGATGATCTGTTTCTTTTTCCCTTGAATATTTATCACTTTATTTCCTGTTCGTGCATAGCAGGTAACAGCAGCTTCTGTCGTGCCTTTTCATGGTTGAGGCAACACCTTCACGTACCTGGAAATCTTTTCCTTCAGTCTGTGTGCAGCCCTTGGAGCACACTCCAGCTCCCAGTGTGGAATGTGTGTATCCTAGAGCTGTATCTCGTTTTTGAGAAGAGTTCTTAATCGCTGCATGATGCAAGAGGTTGTCCCACAGATGAAAGGGGAATTTTCAACAGGTAGAACTGAGTTAATAGTTCAGTTATTCATTAAAAACTTCTTTTGCCAAATGCTGGAACTGCAACATTTAAGCTGTAAACTGAGTCTCAGCTGAGAAAAATGTTCTTATGCTGACCAACACTCACACTCAAAAATATAAACTGAAACTACAAAGGTGACAGGCTATGTGTGGCATGAATTAAAACTTGCTAACTGGCTTTCAAGTTACTGCTCAGAGCCCTGACAAACCAAGAGATAGCAGATTTCTGGCCACTATCTAAGTTCCTGCATTTTCCACTTACTTTCTCCCAAGTTTTTATCCTTGTGAAGGACATGGGAACATAAATACAGCATAAACGTTGTACAGATTTGTTAGCCTTACAATTGAATGCATGTGCTTTTTGCTCTTTCTTTTTGTTCTCTCACCTCACGAAGATACTTTGCCTTAAGAACTCCTTAATGGAAGCCTTTGTGCCTCAGCCCAAACTGTTGTGCAGTTCAGCACTTGTCCTGTGGGAAATCTTTGCTGCCTGATTCAGTAATGCTTCCTTCTGTAGGCTGTGGTGGCCTTGGAGGTTGCTAGAAAATATGATGAGACTTTTGTCTCCTGCTTCTGCCTCTCCCCTCTCTTAGGGGGTTACAGAATTTGGATGCTTTAGATTGAATCTCAGAAAGGACTATTATCATTCCAAGTAGAATGTTATGCAGTTTTGCTAAATTAACACACATCTCAAGTGCCTTAACTTCACTAATTTAGTTGTTTGATGTTTCAGCTTGTTGAGATGCGTTTTTCTATGCCATATGGAATGATAAGCCTTAGTGGAATGGATAAAT
This sequence comes from Sclerurus mexicanus, assembly GCA_013396755.1. Taxonomy (NCBI): domain Eukaryota; kingdom Metazoa; phylum Chordata; class Aves; order Passeriformes; family Furnariidae; genus Sclerurus; species Sclerurus mexicanus. The sequence goes on along the minus strand of VWZF01004740.1, from coordinate 411,214 downwards.
TGTGTGCCTGGCTGGATTTTGGACAAGTTTCAATAAAATTTTTTAGTCTAATCTATTCTCCTGTGTCTTTTGAACTTTAACATAGAACAAAACAAACCAAGCTCTTTTCTTCCACTATTGCTTCAATGTGCTAGTAATAGACAATATAAAGTAAATAACCAGGGGACAGCTGAGTAGCAAATATGTGAGTAGCATATATGTGTTTGTGTGGAAAATTACAGCCCAGGGTCTCCACACCACAGAGCCTGCTCATGGCATACAGATTGCACGGTTGTGACTTGTCTTTTGACAGCTGTCCTGTGGTGAAAATCTTGGCTTCCTGGAGTCCTACACAGATCAACTAACAGTGTTTCTGGAGGTGGAACCTTGTCAGTGCCGTGGATTCACCTGGAACAACCTGGCACTGCTGTGCCTGTGGCTTATTTTCCTGCCCTGTTGGTAAAATGCTCCCAATCAACTTTTAGCTTGGTGGTAATGCAGTCGTGAGCAGGACAGGTGAAAGTGGCTTACAATCTCTTTCTAAGGAAGGAATGGTTTTTCTAAGCCTTTCAGAATTGTTTCTAATTCTTCTGAGGCGGTGCATAATTTATTCAGTCCCTCTAAAACCATCTTGTCATATATTGACTAAGGTTAAACAGTTCCACATCATGCAGGTGGGTGGTGGTCATGTTGGCCTTCCACTTCAGATGGTCGAGACACTGAGAGTTTTGGATTTTGCTCTTTTTCCATGCTGACGTATGAGATGAAAATAATGCTTCATTTTTCCAACAGTTTTTCTGCCCTCCAGGCTGAAACTGAAGTGCGTGGAGGAGGGAACAAGTGTAGTGCAGCAGCAGATCGGAGCGCAGGACCGGTAGCAGGTTTAGAGAGGATGAATTCTGCAAAGATTTGACTTGTGCAGCAGTTGAGAGGTAATGGGCAGCTCTAATTGGCGCCCACAGTGACTGTTTGGGACATTGGCTCTTGCAGCTCACTGTCGAGTTAGTGTAACACAGTCTGGACCAGCAGAACAAAGGTGGATGAGGCAATGCATTGGAGATCTGATGTGGGAAAACTGGGGACTGCTGAGACCATCTCTAGAAGGTGAGCCATTAAACAGCTCAGAAGTGCCCTAAAAGCTCACCTTGAGAGAGAACACTTACAGTAATGGGAGGATATGGTGTATTCTGCAGCTGAAAATGGGCTGTGTGGTTTTGTTAATGTGGTCAGCCTCAGAGATTGCTACTTTCTTTTGCTTTTGAGATGGAGCTGTGGTGTATTTAAAGGATATTTTTGAATAATAGCTAGAAATAATTCATGGAGTTCTCTGAACTAAGTGCAAGGGAAGATAGTAAATTTAATCGGATTAATCTGGATAATGGTTTGCCTTATGTACAATTTGCTGGAAGTTCCTTGTCTTCAAACCATTGAGTGTTCAGCACAGAACATGCTGCATCATGAGGCCTGGCACAGGTTTCCCAGGGAAGCTGTGGCTGCCCCATCCTGGAAGTGTCCAAGGCCAGGCTGGATGGTGCTTGGAGCATCCTGGGGTAGCAAAAGGTGTCCCTGTCTGTGGGAGGGGGTTGGAACAAGATGATTTTTAAGGTCCCTTCCAACCCAAACCATTCCATGATGGCGGTGCCTTGTGGTCGCTCCTACCTTTGGGCCTTTAACATGCTCCATGAGCAGGCGTTCTTCAGGGGCAGAACTGCTTAGTCCTCCAGCGAGATGGAAGATGTGCTCAGCTCTGCATCTCTGTGTTCTTGGTGCTCATGCAAACGACCTTAATTCATCCCCTGTCTGGTGGTCTCTGTGGTTGAGTGTACAGACACAATCCCTGGATTAAGATACGCACTCGGCCAAGAGTGAGCCACAAATTTAACCTTTTTGGCAGGCAATGGGAGGGCCATCCCTGTCTGGGGAATACAGAGAAATGAGGGCTGGCTAGAGGCTTTAGGAGAAAAATAGGTACTTGTATGGTCACAACTATTTGATGTGTAAGTAAATGATTTCACAGCAAGGTTTATTCTGAGCCTTGTTAAAAGCGTGTAAAAGTAAGTGTAGCAGGGATTTTTTGATTCCTAGTCTATATTCCTGACAAATCAAAGCAGGAGTTTTAGAAGTACTGAAGAAAGTCAGTTGCTTAATGTTCTAAATATTTGGAACATCCCAAGAAAATCAGCTGCCTGAATGCTTGTTTGGGTGTGCTGCCCTGGACATCAGATTATGCTAAATGTTGTGGCATTTTGTAGCCAAACTGTCAGGAGAAAAGAATGATCTCTAGTGCTCCTCAAAGGTTTATTGGCAGTGTCTTGTGGTAGTCGGCTGTAAAAATACCCACTCAATAACAGAAAACCACTTAAACTGAAATCGGGTGTTTTAAGAAGTGAAAATGTACCAGTGTATTCATCTGCTGTGAGAATAACTCTCACAGAGGATTTGGAAAAGTCTTGGCACTTAGTTTCCGTGTGGGGCCTCGACATTTGCTGCTTTCTCATGCTGAAAAGGTTCAGTTCTCACTACTCAACTGATTCCATGTTGTCTCTTGGAACTTGACTAAGGGTAATAGAGTAACAGCACAGCAAAGGGCAAACCCAGGCCCCTGAGTGAGCATCAGCTGGTTTCAGTTTTGTCATTCTTTCTGTCTGAGGAATTGAGAATGAGTTTCATTGCACATAACCTGTTCCATTTAACAGCTCTGATCTTGTCCATTTCTACAAAATTAATTTGGGCATAGTGTTTTATTGGTCTGGATTAATTGTGCTGCTTTTATTGGTGAAAATATGAAAAAGATGTATATGTAGTTTGTATTTCTAGGTCAGAAGCACCTCGAAGTTATTAAAATAATCTCTTGTCGTTTGATAACTATACATGTCTTTTTGCCATTTCCCTTAAAAGTAGGCTAATATGTACTTAAAACTAATTACTATCATTAAGAAATAATCAGTGTGATGAGACTTTACAGTGGCCCTTGGTTTGTCCTGCAAACTGAGCTGTGAATCCTCGTTCTCCCAGGGCTGCTGGATGAGGCAGCAGTGTGGGAGTGCTGGGTGGAGGGTTGGTGGATGTGCAAAGTGTTTCCCTAGGGATGCACTTGGTATCTGTCACACAGACTTCAGTGTGCTTCTACAATCTGGTTTTTGACAGCCTCGTGATAATGTCAGGTTGCTGGAGTAATTGCTGGGAGATAGAAACATTTCCATTTTGACTTTATCTCAACCTTTTCTCACAGTAGGATCCCTTTTTCATGGGTGACTTCAGATATTAGTTATGAATTGGAGGCAATTAAGTTTGGTTCTTAAACTGCTTTCAAATACCTTCTTCCAACTCCCAAGGAAATAGTAAAAGAATAAAATATTACAGAGTAATAGTCATAAATCTGCGTTGTTATTCTAAATCAGTCAGATATTTGTCAGCATTATGGACTAAATCCCTCGAGGAGGAAAATGAATGTTTTGTGTTCTTATTTTAATCACACAGTTGGAATCCTAATGCAGAGCTAAGACTAGGTAATGCTTCCAGGTTCCTTCATCTGACTGGTGGCAAAAACACTGAATGTCTTTTTGCAATTTTTGGTGGAATTTGGAGCAGTCAGTTAACAGGGATTTCTTTTCTCCTTCTGAAACTGAGTGAGAATGCAGACGACATTTGGTCTTCTCCAAGCGTAGCATTGGCCATGAGATAAGGTTTGGTAACAAAGCTGCAGTTAAACCTCTTCTATTACTAAATCCAGCAATTACAGGATGCAGCTCTTGGGTAAAATGTTACATTCTAAAGCAAGTTGTGTTTAGACCCACTTGAAGAATTTCCCTGGGATACGTGAGCTTGTATATGCTGAGCTGCTATTCATTCTGATATCATTGCCTCTGCAAATGAAATGGGTATTTAAGGGTGACTTGCCCGGATATTTTCTCCTGTTTCATACATTGCTTTATGAACACAGGTGAGTTGGGACATTTTATTTTCTCTTTAGTTTCCACAGAAAATAATTTTCAAAACTGGTTTTCTTTATAATAAGCAAATACTATTTGTCACCTTTTTCAGATTCTGTGTGATACTGGACGTGGCTTTGGTGGTTGATTCTGTTTTGGTCCTGTGAGGAGGTGGAAGGTCACACAAAACCTCAGCCAGGGCCATTTGGTCGCCTGTGAGTCCTTTCCCTCTGAATAGGGCTGCATTCCAATCCCCCTCCTTTCACACTTAACATCTGACAGGAGCACAGAAGCTGCTGGTACCAGCAGGGGAAATGGCCTTGGCATACTTAGGTAAAGCTGCCAATGATGTTTCCTTACCTGTTCAAGGGAAAACATGGCCAAGCTGGGCTGAGGCTGCAGTGAGTGGGGCAGCTCGGTCCTGCTCGGTGTCCTTCACGTTTTCCCTTCTGGCTGCCTCTGGGCTTGGGAAACTTTCCTCCCAAACTTCTGGGCTCGTGCCCTGGTGAGCTGTGAGTGCAATGGTTGACTGATCCCTGTGGAAGCTCAGGGTCGTTCTGGTGATGCCCGTGGAAGCTCAGGGTCGTTCTGGTGATGCCCGTGGAAGCTCAGGGTCGTTCTGGTGATCTCTGCAGGAACAAAGGTTGTTCAGGTGATCCCTGAGGAGAAGGAAGGTTGCTCTGGTGATCCTTGCAGGTGCTGATCATTCTGGGATCCCTGAAGAGTCTGAAGGTTGTTCATGTTAGAAATAGAATTGGGATTTATTGAAGCCAGAGGAATTGCATGGGAAAAGAGGAGAAAGGGAGAAGGGGATGGTTGAGGTTTTGGCAGTCGGGACTTGGGTGGTTTTAACCTGTTTTTGGCACCTTTTTGGGGGGTTTGATCTCGGGCAGGTAGGATCGGGCGAGGCTGGGAGCAACCTGGTACCAGTCAATGGGAAGAGAACAGGAACCCCCAGCCAGGACAGGGTATAAACCCCTCTGTTTCTCTCTGGCCTGTGTGTGTCTCCTAGGCCAGAGGGACTCAGCAATTCAACTGAATTTGTTAAATAAAAAGTTTAGTTTTGCTTCGATGACTTTTTATTGGTGAGTGTGAGCATTTCTCACATTGGGGTGCTCCCTGCAGAGGAGGAGGGTCTGTGGTGCTGTTGTGGTGCTGGGTGCTAACCCTGGGTGAGTGTGTCCCTCCTGATGAGGGTGATGGCTGTAAGCGGGCGCTGAACTCGCTGCAGGACAGCCCGTGCTGCAGGGTCCCTGTGCTGGTTTAGTTTTATGGGTCTAGTTTTATGGTTTTAAGGTCTAGGCTTTCCCTGGTGACAGGGTTATAACTAAGGACGTATTCCACACCATTCCTTCATGTAATGAGGTGTAGGTAAGATGAGGGGGAAGGTCTCCTCCCTCTCTCCTCCTCCCCTGTGCTTGGAGGTCAGCAGGGCTCTGTGTTACCTCTCTCTTCCCTATGTGAGCTGAGGCCTCTCTGAGAGCTGTCCCAGTCACGCGGAGGTGGAGATTTCTGCCGTTTCCTTGAGGGAAGGTCGGTGAGAATTTATTGTGTTGGTTACTTCATTGAGCTATTCCCTGAGTTTTCGAGTTTTGTATATCTTGTTTTGGTTTTACCCATTTTCGTCCTTTTTCCCTTTTGGGGTTGCTCTGGGATTCTTGTTCTGTATATACATAGTGTTTAATTGTATATAACTGTAATATATGTGAATATATATATATACACATTACTACAATCTTTCTTTGGGTACTTTTTTTCCTTCTCACTTGGGAGGGGGGTGTGTGTGGCCAGCAGCTGGCTTTGGCAGGGAGCCAGCCCAAACCTCCGCAGTCCCCAGGGCAGAGTCCCCGAGCTGTCCCCTCGCCGTGGCCGGAGCCCCCTGCTGGCCAAAGGCGTCACTGCACTTTGCTGCCAAATGACGTCACGGGCCTCGCGGCGTGGCGGCAGCGTGACGTCAGCCCCGCCCCAGCCAATCAGCGCGGGGAAGGTTGGGACCGTGACGTAAACCACC
>VWZF01004740.1:317081-405222 GCA_013396755.1 Sclerurus mexicanus | reverse complement strand
GGGGCCGGGAGGGCGCCATGTTCAACAAACTGTCTTTGTGTGGTTTCGGTTCGGCCGCGTGGCGGGCCCCGGCCCCCGGCCCCCGGCACCACGCGAGCGGCCGCCCGGCAGCAGCGGTCGCGCTCGGCCGCGGCGTTCACACGGGGACAGGGCCGTCGAAGCAAGACTGAACTTTTTATTTAACGAATTCCGCTGCATTGCTGAGTCCCTCCGGCCTAGGAGACACACACAGGCCAGGGGTTTATACCCTGTCTCGGCTGGGGGTTCCTGTTCCGTTCCTATTGACTGGTACCAGGTTGCTCCCAGCCTGGCCCAGTCCTACCTGCCCGAGATCAAACCCCCCCAAAAAGGCACTAAAACAGGTTAAAACCACCCCAAATCCCGACTGCCAGAACCTCAGCTATCCCCTCCTCCCTCTTCTCTTTTCCCATGCAATTCCTCTGGCTTCAGCAAAACCCCAACTCTGTTTCTAACACGCCGACCCGCGGAAATGCTGCCCGGACCTTCGAAATCTAAGTGTCATGGGAGGGAAGCATCGCTCTGCCTTTAGTACTGAGCCGTGGGTAAAGTCTTTTAACATGGTCATATTTGTGTATCTTTACCTCCCGCCTTTATACTTACTCTGAGTCGCTCAGAACTACTGTGTCATTTTAGCCAGAAGTTAAAGGAATAGTGGGTTTTCTCCTCTTCAATGTTGCTTGGTTTTAAAGCCTTAGCCCTTCCGAGGAAGAATCTGCAAAACACAGATTCTAGAAGATGATTATCGTTGTTGATTGTTAGAAATAGAGGTGGGGGTTTGTTGAAGCCAGAGGAATAGCATGGGAAAAGAGCAGAAAGGGAGGAGGGGATGGTTGAGGTTTTGGCAGTCGGGACTTGGTGGTTTTAACCTGTTTTTGGCACCTTTTTTGGGCGGTTTGGTCTCGGGCAGGCAGGATTGGGCGAGGCTGGGAGCTCCCTGGTACCAGTCAATGGGAAGAGAACAGGAACCCCCAGCCAGGACAGGGTATAAACCCCTCTGTTTCTCTCTGGCCTGTGTGTGTCTCCTAGGCCAGAAGGACTCAACAATTCAGCTGAATTTGTTAAATAAAAAGTTTAGTTTTCCTTCAACGACTTTGTCCCCTTCTAAATTTTGTTGGTGAGTGTGAGCATTTCTGACACTGATGCTGATCACGTGCTGATGTAGGACATGAGTATTGCCAATGCACACTGTTTGGTGCATGACTTCCCAGCAGTTTCTTGTGCATGTGTTACTTGGTAAGGCAGGGACCATCTTTCTCCTTCTTACCCCCACTTCCTCCCCTCAGTGTTCATAAAGGACTTCGGCAGCTTAAACAACTTTTTTGTTGGATTGATTGTTTTGTGTTTAACCTGAAATATTAATTAAGGGGCTTTAGCTTTTTCTTCTCCAGTCCTCACAAGTCAAGGGTGGAGTGATCTTTGTATAACAAAAAGGTCTGAGTTGCTAATAGTCATGTGCTCATTTACAGTCATCATTATATATTCTGAAAAGTGCTCTTCCATTTGGACCACTTTGCTTTTTATTTTATTGTGGCGATTGTTTTGTTCCCTGTCCTCTCAGAGTCTGCTTTGTCTTTTTTTGAACCACTTGTTCCTGGTCTGCAGGATGAAGGGTTTGTACTTCACCTTTCCATATCTTTCTGTTGTCATAAGTGCAGCAATTACCCTTTCTGCCAAGGGGCTGCTTTCTTTGGTGCTTCAGAGGAAGAGGATACAGAAGTCATACATTGTCCATGCAGTTTTTAGGTTACCTGTAGACAGGATTGGATTATTTCAGGTTATTTGTAATCCTGAAGATCAAAAAGCATGGGCAGAACAGATCTGAAATTGTGTGTAGTCTTTGGGTAGGATTTGTCCACTGATTAAGAAGCCCTGCGACAAACTGCTTTTAAGATGGACATCATAATTTTTGGTGCCCCAAACTTTCCTTCTATTCATGGCCTCGGTTCTCTTTCAGTCTAAATGTTTGTTATAATTTTGATCCCTCACAGAGCCCCTCCTGAGCAGTTTGTGTGTATTTTACCAGAACAGATCCATGACAGGAGCTGGGCATGGCATTGCAGAGTCCCAGGATTTCGGGGTTGTGATGAACACATTGCGTGCGCTTTTCCTTGTTTCTCTCCATTCAAAATCTACTTAAAATTGGAGTTGGAGAGCATGAGATGAAAAACATGCTGTCTCTCTTTTGTTCCCATTTCCCACACGTCCTGTTGGCTGTCAGCTGCCTGCATTTCTGTCACCCCACTGCATCCCCTGCTCTCTGCAGTTTTGCTTATGTGCAGAAATAAGCTACTAGGGGATTGTTGTTAAAACTCTTTGGAAGGTGTGCAAAAAATTAAATTTGGATGGGAAAATCTGTTCTCAGCGCTTGTGGAATATAGACTTACAGTGTTTAAAAGGAAAATAATCAGTACTAGTGTGCCGCTGATGAAGTTTTACACTTTTGTTATAAAGAATACTTTAATATTAAGATCTTAGGAATCTCCTGTGATCAGAATGTGAGATTTAGAATTACGAAAACTGGAGTAACTTACTAAGAAACTTTACAAAAAATGCTGCCTCTGTAAGTGTTTATAAAGATTGCTGTGTAATTTTTGTCCAAAAACTTGGGGGTTTTCTCATTTTTTGAAGTGGAGGAAACTTTGTCATAGTGACTTACCCCATTCTTACGAGTTCATACATTGTACAAAATAAGCATGGAAATAGAAGAAGACAGCTTTGGAATCTTACTCACTTGAACGTTGGGTAGTCAGTGTAATGACTGCAGATTTTTTTAATTTGGCAAAATAAACTTTGCTCTATTTTTTTAATTCAAACTTTTCAACTCACAGTGTGATATTGGTCATTTGGTCTTAAGGTTTCAGTTAGATTTTCTGTGTTTTTGAGTCAGTTGACTGTCTTTGTTCTGAGTGATATTACAGGGTTGTTTTGAGGCGTGTTATGTGATGCCACAGTAATATTGGAAGTAAGTTAATACCAATCTTCTGTATTCCCTGAAGGGACAGTCTAAGTTCCTGTCTTTCACACTGTCCTGAAATCAGCATAGGTGGATTCTTTGAGTCTTCCCCCAAGAAGAGCAAATCTGTGTTTTCCTCTGTGGCAGATGTGCCCCGGAACCAACGTTTGCACCACTTAAATTAAATTCTCTGAGAGGAGCTTACTGCAGTGACTCTGTCATTTCTGGTTTTGTACAGTACTGCCTGTTAGGGTTTTGTAAGCTTTGGGTCGGGGTTTCTGTAGGGCTTAACTGAAGATATCTTCATTTTCTATGAAAGAATTTGGTGTGACAGAGGGGTGTATAATACAAATTTTGCAATAAGGTGACCTTAACATCGTGGAAGCTTGAAATTCCTAGTTCTCTTGTAGATGAACTCTTGCACTCTCTGCTTGAAGGGTGGAAAAGGCAATGCTTTTTGCATGGCTACACCTCACCAAAAGAAGATACCAAAATAATGCTAAAATGTGCTGTATTCACCATAAAAACAAATGCCTGCAGTCTATGACAAAGTGCATTTTAAATTGGATCACTGGAAGTGTCTTTTTCAAGGAAAAGCCTAAGGATAGTGCTGAACCTCATGAAGTCTCTTTTGGTATCGCTGGAGCTCAGCTTTGCCTGCAGGTGATTTGGAAACATGAATCAGTTCACAGACGGGTCAGTGACAGGTTGTGCCAGTGGTGTGGTGAGAGGAGAAAGAAGAGATTATAGAAATTCAGTGCAAATATAATGGAAGGGTTTATATTGACTTTAAAAGAGGTAAAGTGCCCTGATTTACTAAATGAGAAGCACAAAGCTTTCATAGTCTGTGACAAAATCTAGTTATCATTCAGGATGGATGGTGGATTGATTAGTGTTGATTATTTTTTCTTTCTCTAGAAAAGGAGTGAAACCTTGAAAAAATCAAGGATTTGATTACACAGGTTGCTGACCAGTGTCAACTTTAGTGCTGTTTAAGCAGTTTATTTGCAAATCCAAAAGCTGCACAGTTGTAGAAATTTCCTTCTGAGTACGTCCAACTGTAGGTTTTTTACTAGGCTCAGCCTAGAGGCCTTGTTGGGCAAATACATCTGTCATGTAAAGGAAGGCTAGAAAATAGGCAATGCATTCAGTTCTGACAGTGGGGCAAACTGTGATGGCTTTTACCTTGTAAAATAAAAAAACTGAGCTTCATGTGGGCTACAGCCTCTAAAGCCAGTGGCAAGCGTGATTGGGAATATCTGGGAGAGCTGAAGGGAGAGGCTTTAATTCTCAGGCAGAGTTTGTACTGAAGGGTGTCTCGTTGAGAACCTGTGATCAACTGCAGGAGCAGAAGGCAAATGAAGCAAAAGGTAGTTTTAGGTTGGGGGTCTGATGCTATTAGACATGGGGCCCTTAATTCCCTTTAGACAGAGGGTTTAAGCATTTAAGTACAGCTGTCTGGTGTGTGTGTTATATGTGCTAGTTTGAGCTTCCTTTCGTGAGTTAATGTGGTCAGGTGTGCAGTTTGTCATGATTTCTCTATGGCTGAAAATAGTGTATTTAGATTTTCAAGTGGTGACCTCAATCTTTTTCAGCTTGCAGCTTATTTCACCATTGAATTTACACTTCTGTGTGGCATTGAAGCCAACCTAACAGTGAGATTATGTGTCTTACATCATTGCAAAAACAAATTTTTTTTGTCTGTTTGGGTTTAAGATCTCATTAAAGAAACAGCTTAAAAATGAAAGTTTATTTTCACTTCTTAGTGAAGCACGATGTCAACAAAAAGAAATTGTGTAGTTTTCCCTGAAGAGAATAAAGGGTCTCTTGGTGACTTTGAACTGTTGTTATCTCATTCCCCTTGTGTGTCTGGAGGAGGATAATTCTGTTTACCTGTCTGAACCTGTTATGCTGCACTTAAGCTCCAAAGTTACTTCATTCACATGGCTGAGTGTTTTCAGCTGCACCAGGTATCATTTGATTGAGCCCCCATGGATTTAAGGTCAGTTCTAAACAAAGTAAAAAAAGTGAGTGTGTGTTAACAAAGTCCTTAGCACAGTCTCTGACTCTGAAGTGCTGAATGCCTCCATCTCTTTCAGTCAGAGCTTTGGTATTCAGGTATTTTCTTCTGTACCTGATTTAGTGAGTTCAGTGTGGTACAGTTCCTTCTGAACACAAGAGAACACTTTTACTGTGATAATGGTCAAGCAGTGGAGCGGGTCACCCAGAGAGATTGTGGTGCCTCTGTTTGTGAGGCACTTGGAATCTGGCTGGACATTTTTCTGGATGACCTGCTGTATCTGTCTGTTTGTGCTGGGAGACTGAGATCTCCAGATTCTAGCCTGAAGGATTCTCTGGTTCTTCGTGTCTTTTACCTGACCATCTCTAACTTTGCTGCTGCTGAAGGTGCAGTCCCTTCCTGCCCAGCCCAGAAAGACATCCCCTTTCAGGAACGTTCCTACTAGTGAACAGTAAGCTGCAGGAGGGAGATGCCTGGATTCAGGAGGAGAAATGGCTGCTTCCCATGTGGATCAGCTTCTGTGCATAAGTCAAGGAAATACTTGTATGGAGGAGGAGGGTGTGCAGGGCGTCAGGTGTGTGCGAGGCATGAGGGTTTGTGTCCTTCGGCAGCATTGCTGGTTGATGCTGACACAGACTCTGTGAATCCTGATTGTAAAACCTTACTTGTTTGGGCATAATTGGTATATCAGTACCAATAAGTTCCAAAATATCAATTTGATTTAGGCTTTACAGAGCCATGTTTCTTTGCCCTTGGAAAATTATTACTGAGGTAAAAAAACCCCACTGGGATCAAGTGATCTCTTTCCCCACCTTTGTAAAACCATATTTTACTTGTTCCACTGATAAATGATAGGCTGATTTTATTTTCTGGTTTGGTAGTTTTCCTGAGAGAAGTAACCTTAGGATATTGCAGGGATCTTCACTCCTTTTTTTTATTGGAATAAGAAAATAAACAACTTCTGTTGTAGGTTTTATCCTCTATCACTCTTCCCAACAGCTTTAAGCTGTTTCATTCATTGTGTGTTCAGCCACAATATTGACATGTTTTATATGAAACAACTATGTACTATGTAGGCTCTGCCCTTGGAACTGAAATCTTTGAATGGGGGTAAGTCTAACCCTTCTCATCAGGAAAAGCTTTTATGAAGATTTGTAGGTAACACAGTCCCAGCCTGATTATAGCAAGGCACAGGTACTGTGTCTTCCCAGCATCTCAATTAAAATAGTCAGTCCTTTGCTGGGGGCTGTTGGATTTCTGCTGCTCACACAGGGGTAGAGTCTGAAGCACAGGATGGCAGTCTGCAACACCAGCAGTTGAAAAGCACATCTGGTTTCATTTTTCTTTAATTATTTTTCCTAAGGATTGTTTCATTTTGTCTGCTTAATAGTTGTTCTGCAGTATTTCATTTCAGCTTTAAAAGTGAAAAATTACTGGGACTTCACTCGAAGTAACTATAAACATGAATTTAAAAAACTTGTGCCCATGGACTATTTTAGACGTTTAAGCATAGGAAAGTCTTAGACAAGTACTGAACATAAGGAAGGCAGGTACTTAAGAAAAGCCTATTTGTCAACATTTGGATAAAAGCTGTCTCACTGACTTTCAGGAGTCCCTTGAAATTCAGATGAGGAGCCCTTGTTTAGGCTAAAAGTTGGTAGGATCCTGTGGAAGAGTGGAAAATTTGTTTGTTTAAAGCCAATGCAGTTTTCAAACTATTCTTTGAGATGTTGACAATAACTGGGACATTCTCTACCTACATTTTTGAAGAAAGTCTGAAGAAAGTAGGTAGAAACTGAGTGCAGTAACAAGGTTTTTCGTGCAGTTTCACAGTGTAATCCAATGGGACCCAGGTTTGCTGCTAAAATGGCTGGTCCTGTTACTTACACTGCCCTGGCAATGAATTTTCATCGCCTCAGCTGCCTTCAGAGAGAATGACCACGTGAACATGTGGCGAGCTGGATCCAAATGAAAACTGCTCCTTAAAATTGTCTGTGTCCAAGGTGATGTGACTGGCTTTGGAGAAGCAGGATCATCAGCTAACATAGGTGTTGTGGTGGGCTGACCCTGGCTGGGCAGCACGCTGAGTGCCCACCAAAGCTGCTCCATCACAGTCTCTCCTCAGCTGGGCAGGGGACGGAAAATACCGTGGAAAACTCAGCTTGAGATGAGGACAGGGAGACCACTCAGCAATTACCATCACAGGTGGAACAGACCCCACAGGGGGAAATCAGGTTAATTTATTGCCAATCAAATCAGAGTAGGGTAATGAGAAATACAACTCCAAGGTTAAAACACCTTCCTCCCACCCCTCCCTTCCTCCCAGGTTCAACTTCACTCCTGATTCTCTGCCTCTTCTCCCTGAGCAATGCAGGGGGCTGGGAATGGAGGCTGTTGTCAGTTCATCACACCTTGTCTCTGCTGCTCCTTGCTCCTCCTGCCCTTCCCCTGCTCCAGCTGTGGGGTCCATCCCGTGGGACGCAGTCCTTCGTGAACCTGTCCCATGTGGGTCGTTCTTCATGGGTTGCTTCAGCCTCGGTCCCTTCCCGTGGAGTTCAGGAATAACCTACTCCAGCACAAGTTTCCCATGGAGTCCCAGCCTCCTGTGGGCATCCCCCTGCTCCTTTGTGAGGTCCTCCACGGGCTGCAGGTGGGTCTCTGCTGCACATGGACCCCCGAGGGCTGCAGGGGAGTCTCTGCTCTAGTGCCTGCAGCTCCTCCTTCCCTCCCTTTTCCCCTGACCTGGGTGTCTGCAGGGCTGTTGCTCTCCCACGCTCTCATTTCTCTCTCCCAGCTGCTGTTATGCAGCAGGTTTTTCTCCCCCCTTCCTAAATACATTATCCCAGAGGCACTGCCAGTGCTGCTGGTGAGCTCAGCCTTGGCCTGCACTGGGCCTGTCAAGGAGCCCTCTGGCATTGGCTCTGTTGGATGTGGGGGAAGCTTTCGGCACCTTCTCACAGGAATTTGTTGCCCTGTAGCCCCCCACTACCAGAATGTGGCTACACAGCCCAGTACAGGTAAGAACATACAGGGGCACGGTGGTCAGCAGGCAGACTGAGTGATTAGCATGTTGTGTCTGGATTAGGAAACCACCTTCTTTATTCTATGTATTTATTCCTTATATATTCTTTATTCCTTCTTTATATGTTTGTAGACTCATTTAGCCTTAGAGGTGCATTGCCTACTATGGACCTTTTTGTTATCCTATTAAAGGCCAGGCAATTTTTGTTTGATTTTACAGCACTTGCTCTGAATGTAGGTAGGAAATGGTATTCTTACAAGATAGTTTCCCAAGGTCACAAATCAGGTTCATGGCCAAGCCAATAATAGCAGGGCACCTTCCCTTTCATCCCCGTTTTAATTAGGCTGAACAGTGTTGAAATAGCTCTAGACTGATGGTGAAGCCATTTGCTTAGTGCACACAAGCCTGAAAACAGTCCTAAGGATTGTTTTATGTAGAGGAGCCTGCTTGCCTCAGTAGTGCTTCTTGGTTCTACATTTTTAGGCTTCTGTTTTTTTAAAAAATACACATTTATAGGTTGTGATCAATTTCATAGTGAGTCTATTGCAAAGAGTAAGGATTTTGGAGTAGCAGCTTAAATAGATAATTATTCTCAAGTATAAATACATGACATAAAATCACTTTTGCACAAAACAGGGTAAAGCATTGCCCTAAATTAATATTTCTCTCTGGTGAAGTGTAGTAAGTGTAACACCTTTGCTTAGGTTTGATCTGGTATTCCTTCATACAGGCTTATGGTACAAAATGATGATTAATCGAGAGGAAAAGCAAATTAAGATTTTTTAGTATTAGTTTATGTATTTTCTTTTTTGGTTGTTTGTCAGCAAGAACATTTTGTTCTGAAAATGATAATTTTAGGCTAGTTAGGATAAGAGTTAATAAATGCTAATAGATAATGTTCCAAGTGTTAGTCACAAAGACACATGCTGAATTTGTTTTGTATTGAGAATATTAAACTCATATATAGTTCCCATTTTCTTTCTAAAATGCTGTTACCAAAACAAGTTATTTATAAACTAAATGAACAGAATTCCACATGTGGCTTTTTTTTGGTGTGTTTTGGGGCTTTTTGTGTGTGTGTTTTTTTGTTTTTACTACCAAAAATGTACTTTCTTGTGGCCTTTCTTTAAATATGCTTTATTTCTTCAGGCCATCTGGAGTGGATATAAAATCTCTTTATATGCTTTTACTATCAAATAATTCTGAACAGCTCTAATTTTTTTTTTAACTTAATGTGTGTAAATTGTCATTTTGTCTCCTTTCTGCAGGAGAGGGTGCAAGCTGTTAAAACTGCAGTGTGCCATTATCATGGTCTGTAATGTTTTCCAAGTGTGCCCTCCATCCATGAGAGGAAGGGAAGCCCGAGTTTAGGGACTGGCAGTTGTGTCGCAGCATGAGCCCTGTAATTGGAGGGAAAGACTTTTGGACAGATTGAGAAGAAAATGTTAAGATACACTTGAGAGTTAAGCAGCTTAGCTACACTCTGTGAAAGTTGCTCGAGTGATTGATGGCTTATGTGTAGTCTTGAAAGGAAAGTGCCCTTTGCTCACGCAGAAAGTCTTTCCATTAACACGCTATTTTGTTTTGTTTTGAGCGCTTCAGGAGATAGCGGGAAATTGGGGGTTATTTTTTTAAATGGATGTTTTATGCTGTTCTGTGTGTGGTTCTTTTCACTGGTTGAAATAGTCATTTGCATTGATGTGATAGTACTCTGTCACTCATTGCTCAGGAGAGCACTCACCTGCAGGGTGTTTGTAGCAGTAACAGTTAAATTGAAAGTCATAAGTTAATAAATTGATGTGTTCAGAGAAATAGTAGAGATGGTAAAGGTGAGTGGATCGAGCTCCTGGTAAATGCTCACAAGTTTCTGTGACCTGTAGAACAGTGACAGAAAATGTTTTCTTCTTGCTGTTATAAGACTCTTTGGAAATTAGTGGGGGGACAAACAGTGAGGAGGGTGGAAGCCTGTATCCTTCAGCTGGGCTCCCCTCTGCAGGGGCAGGGTAGGTCAGCAGTTGGAAAAAGCTGTCTGGAGCAGCTGATAAGGTATGATGAGTCAGACATATCAGCTGGCAGATTCCAGAGCTCTGATAGCGGCCAAACAGCTGAGTGGGAACTTCCCTGCAGGGGTCCCAAAGCCCTTGCACCTGCGGCTGGAAAAGTCTCGCCTCGGGGAATTGCGGAGGGGGAAACCTCAAATAAACCATGAAAAATGCAAGGGAGTAGCATGGGGGTTGTGAAGTGGTGCAGCTCTTTGAGGAAAGTGTGGCATCAAGGTGTTGCTATTTGCTGCAGTGGGCATGTACACCCCGGACTAACAGTCGTGGGATTTGGGGGTACCTAGTGAAGAGTCCAGGGCGTTGCTTTTTATAACTGAATTACCAGTTCTCATACAAACTGACCAGGGAACGATCTGGTCCTGAGTGATCGGTTTTTGACAAAATGAACACATGACACAGCAGGTTTATGTAGATGGTTGATTTTTAATAAAAGCCTTGCGTGAGCATGTTGCTCTGCCACACTCAACACACTGGTTTTTTATTAAGGTTGTAGGGGAAACTCCTGTCAGTTCTAGTTACGTTTTTGGTAATAAAATCAAGGTTTTGTTGTTTTTACCTGTCTTGTTTCTGACAAAGTAAGAGTCTTAATTTTTTGCTGTCTTGTGGCATAGCAACATTACCACTCAGGCTTTCTTGAATTCTGTCAGTAATTGTAAATAGTAAAAATTACTTAGAATAGACTTGCTATTAACAGAGTCCTTAGTGCTTTTTTTGTCAATAAGGGTGCACCTACTAGTTTACTCAGGGTTTAAAAAAAAATTGTTTTATTTACTTTGATATCCTTTTGCAGAAACAAACATTTAAATCTCCTGTAGGTTTGTGTTAATTGAAATTAAGCATAATTTCTTTCAAGCTTGGTAAATTAGAGTGAGATATGTAAGTAACTTGAAGTATTACTTGTATTTTAACAGTGAAAGCAAGTTGAATACATTGGTACAGAAACTACATGATTTCTTGGCTCACTCATCAGAAGAATCTGAGGACGCAAACTCTCCTCCAGCATTGTCTAAAAACAAAAGCATAGGTAAAAATACATTTTATGTATTCTTTTTTACTTCCAATGTATATATGATTGTAAAGTCCAATAACTTGCTGCTGTTATTTCACTGTATCACGCTTCACTGGGACAATTATAGAAAGTCCTCATGTGATTTAAGTGGTGATAGCTTAATAAATACACAGTAGACCTTGGATGCAGTATTTATTTCCATTCTGAATCTTTCTGAATGTGTAAAAAATCTAATCTTTTGGTAATTTACCCTCTATAAAACACAAGATGGCAAACACACATGTATTTGCTGGGGTAGGAGTTCCTTGTTGGGTGTTCCTGGGTTTCTAAGCACAGTCTCCTGGTTCTGTCAGAGACCACTGTTGTGCTTTTTGCCAAAATGCCCATTTTCTCACCGCATTAAAGGAAATCTCTTGGAGAAAATGGTGTAGTTTTTCTCTGGATGTGAACTCGATCTATCAAAAAACCAAAGGCCTTTCAGGAGTTCGTGTGGGCGAAGTCTCTTAAAGCCTGAAATGAAAATGTAGCACCTGGTAAAGTCAGACTGGGGGTAACAGGTTCCTCTGCTGGAGTAAAGCTTTTGCATGCTTGTAGTTGTGGAAGAGGTTCTGGAGAGGATGCTTTCATAGTTATTTGAAAAAGATTTTGACGTGTGATCTGGAAACATTTGAAAAGGAAATAAGACTCCAGCTGGAAAAGCTGGAGTCTTCCTTTAGGACAGAGTTGGTTATGAGAAATTCTTACAACTTAGAAATAGGTAACGAATTTTAAACACTGTTTTGATTACAGTGGTTAAAAGTGAAATTATTTCATATCAGTACTGAATGAAATCTGTATTATTATTATCAGTATTGAATGAATTCTAAATTTAACTGGTTAAACTGTTTCTTAGTTTAACTTGGACTGGATACAGGTGCAAAGCTTTTCAGTCTCTACTGTTTAACAAGCCAAAAGTTGTGCTGAAGTGGTAGAGTCCAGGAGAAGGAGCGTGTGCTGGCTGTGTTAAGGAGTTTATCTTCCAACTCCTGTTGTCTTAAGTAATCTTTCATGGGTTTTCTGGCGTGCTGTTTTTATCTTTTATTAATGTTTTGTTTTGAGAGAGTCTGCTGCTTGTGGCGCTCACCTCCCTGTGTCAGCATCAAACTGAGCTGCTAACACAGGAAAAACAAATTACTCCTGTGATACCTCAGCAGAATAGTAAAATAAACTGTGGTGTACATGCATCTCACAGTGAAATTTTGCTGAGGAGCACGCTGGAAAAAGAAATCTTTTCCTTTATCCTATGTAGTTAAAAGGCAGAGTTTGGTTCCTTGCTGTAAAATAGAGATTGTCTTTGAAATGGGTACACGTGCAATTCGTAGCCGGCGTGTTTCAGGGCTGGCTTTGGAATCTAAAAGAACATATTGAAGTTGAAGAGTCAAGATTAAGCACTTAAATATTAAGAAATGTCAGAACTAACTGCGAATTTCCTTCCCCTCCAGTGTTCTGTGGGTAGTGGCAGTGTCTTTAGCAACTGTGCCTGCTTGTTTTGTAATCCGCAGGACGCGTGTTACAAACACAAGTTATGGACGTGATTGGGGCCAGATCAGGTTTATACAGTAGTGGGTCTTGGGTTGTTCCAGCATTTGAGAGATACGTGAATTATTGGGTAGAGTCTTGTGAGGGTTGTGAAGGTGGGCAGCATCTGTAATCTCCAGAAGAAATGTTAACACTCCTTCCAAATCCTAGTTTTTGCCCTCAGAATATGGAAATACCAGTAATATTCTAGAGAAGAAATTTCAGCTGTCTAAAAGGGCCAAAAGTGTTGTCTGCTTCCATTTTTTTATTCCCTCCTTCACATGTGGAAATGGCTGGATAATTTTTGCTGCAATTTACTGAAACAGTTCTGCTCAGGTCAAATACCCAGCATTGAATTCTTTAACCAAAGTGATTCAATTTTTTTAAAGTGTAGAAGAAAATTGTTTGGTTTTCCCCAAACTGAAGTTCAAGGATAAATAAGTTGAAGTGCTAAATCACCAATAATCCGAATGTGTATCCTGTAATTATACTTCCTTCTCTGTAGTGTATCAGTTAAAATCCTGCTGCTCCTAAGCCTTTGAACAACTTTTCCAAGTATCATTGAATAACTGAACAAGCGTTCCTTCCAGTACCAGCACTGGTGGATGGGAACAAGTGCTAATAGGTTGCAGGTCTTTAGGCTTTATGTTCCACAATTTCCAGGATAGAGGAATGGGAGCTCTCACTTATACCCTGTATCAAATGGGGTTTTTGTGTGTGGTTCCATGATCCCAGATTTAATACTTCTAATGTCAACAGGTGTGAGAGCAAATACTTGAAGTAACTTCTTAGAGATTGACAAAAATGCACTAATGGTATTATTTCTGCATGCAGCTGCGCTTCCATTGCTTCAGGATTTGTGCACAGGTGGGAAGGCTGTTCCTGAACTGAACTGAAAGGGATTCCTAGATGGTTTCTGTAATATTTATGCTGTACAGTGGAATGTTTCCTTGTTTAACATGTGTTTCTGAAAGTCCCAAAGTCATCTTCATTCAATGTGATGTGCAGTATGAAGAACTTCCGATGTTTTTTGCATTTCAGTGGATTCCTTTAATTTCTCTCCTTAGGTAAAAGTAGAGAAGCTAAAGGAAGTCCAGCCTCAATGGAGAACAATAGAGATGAGGTAGGATTTCTAGTTGCATGTGTAGTGCAGAATGGCTGAGTTCACTCTGTTGCTTTTACAATAAATATTGGAATAATCCTCTGAGAACCATATGGTAAATGTCATCATGTCTGTTGAATGGAAACATTAGCTGTAAAATATATAAAAATAAATGTAAAATCAAATTTTGTATTTTGAATTAAATTCACTTTGATTTCGGCATGTGCAAGCAATTGTTTCTGTCATCCTCCCCTTTTGTTTCTAAATTACTGAAATAAACTAATTTACTTGGCCAAGTTCATTGTCTTTCTGGTGCACAACAATTCCCGAGAGCAGTGTGTCTGACACAGGCTCTAACAGAGAGTTTAGGCTTTGCTTACCTGAGGTGTGCAGTGGCATTTTTGTTAAGAAATAAAAAGTGCTGTTAATTGATTCAGATTGAGTATATTGCAAAGTGAGTTTTTCTTTATAAAGAAATTTGGTTAATACTCATTTGTCCCGATTCTGTTCTTTGGATTATATGTTAACAGGCTCTTAATATTTTTGGTTTAAAAGAATTGCTCTCTCTTTACACTTACACTGTGGTACTCAGATAACAGAAGGTACTTAGTTGTCCTTCGAGGTAAATATGCTTTGTTTTTTAAAAGAGAAAGAAATATGGACATACAGGATCTGTATTAAACATGAGCAGATTTCTTCTACAGGATGTGTTATACATATTAAAGAAACTTCTCCTGAGGTATATGTTACCACTAACCATTCTCCTGTTGGAAACATTGTGCTTGGCAGCACCTTAAGATGTAAAGAACACAAGTGCCAGAGTCCTGCCTTAGTTTGCCTTTACTGCTGTAAATTCAGGTATTTGAAACCGCACAGACCTGGTTATGATAGGAGTGCAAAAACTCTGAAAAATTGGCTTTCCTGTAAAGGCAGCCAGTGCTTTCTGAAGGCAGATGAGCCAGATAAGAAATGTTAGTGTTCTGCTGGCAATAGCCCCCAGTGCCAGCCTTCCAGAACCCTCTGGAAAAGGAACCCTCTTGGAAAAGGCCGTGGTTTCCTCATGCAACGTGAAGGGCATCCCCACTGAGCTGCTTACCTCTGATCTGAAACTCCGTGGATTTGGTTTAACTGAACGGGGTAACTGCTGAAATTGTGTGTCACTTGTTAATGCTTAGCCTGCTGCTCTTTTTGTTTCTTCTTGGGAGCGCTGGTGGCTTCTGAGATGTATTCTAGTTAAAGCAAGAAACTGCTTTTGTTGACAGATCCCTACAGATGTGTTGTTGACCTTTATGCTTTTCTCTTGTTTTTAGGGCAGTAGTTCTTCAGAAAGAACCAAATCCTTAGGATTATCCCGTTCCAAAAGGTTGGTTTGGAAGATAAAATCAAGTAGATTACTTTTTAGTATGTGAAACTATAGAAAAGTTGATGCACTATGCCAAATATTTTTGGTATCCACCAGTCTAAATCCATAGAGTTAGCAGAGTGCTGGTACAACAAATGCCCCATAATATACTTAATATTCAAACCATTTCTCAGGGTCAAAGGTAAAGATCATAAAGCTTGATTTTTATTAACAAAGACAAGATTGTCCCATATCTTCAGGACAGGAGTTTATACAAGAGTTCCTTCACTTTTGCTATTTCTAAGTGTAGGATTCTAATAAAAATGTAAATTGGGTCGTATGAAAAAAAAGGTTTTCTGTACCTTTCTGTTGGGAGGCTGTAGCATCAAACTGTGCTGCTGAGTTGTCCTGTGCAGAATCTGTCATTTGCTGTATCTCTGCTTAATCCTTTTCCCCTCTTTGACCTACAAAGGGTGGAGTTCACTGTTTGCCATCCCTGTGAACCTACAGGAGGCGGGTTATTTGTGTGCCAAGTACCGGCAGACTTGCTCTAGTCCAGCTCCTCACCTGCTCCCGGCTGATGCTCCTTCAAGTTCTGTCCTTCGTGGGGTTGTTTTAAATCCCAGTGAACTGTACAGATAGTTGAGCTCTCCTAAATGCACCATTTCAGCTTCTGCCTTAGTACTGCTCTTTGCAAGTCTTGGATATAAAGTCACCTTTATATCCAAGTTTATTTATTCTGTCGTGTCTGCTGGGATTAATGTTCTTCAGTCTCCTTTTTGTTTGTCTTGATGCTGAATTTGCAAGTGTGGTTTTATGTTTGGCTGTAATTTCTTCCTCATCTTCTGGATCCAGTGTCCTGCTGAAACCTTTTTCATTTACATTGTTTTTACTCCTGGTTTTTTTGCATCCTGTCTTACTACTAAAGGTGTTTTCACTCATGTTTATCGTATTGTGCCTGATACAAAACCAGTATCCTACAGTAGTTCATGTATTGTTTTCAGATTAGTGAAAATTATGCTCCATATTCAGTATTTTTTTCCCTTTCCTGACATAGTAAATTCATTTATTTTCATGGATTCAGGTCGAAATTATGTTTGTGTGGAATTCTGGCAGCTGATCCTTTTATTCAGCAGTCAGCTTTTTCATTTATCTCTTTATTTCCTTGCAAACATGTCTTCAGCCAAGCTGCTTTTTGTAATCTGTTAATTTCTGTGTGTTCTCTTGGTGCTGCCTGTTAAACCTGGGTAAAATTTCTGAGCAGTCACCTGTGTTTCATTTAGGGTTTTTTTTTCATAGAAGTGTGACTTCCTTAAAAACACGTCAAACCTTGATATGACACAAAAAAATACAGCAAGGTTGTGAAACAAAAATATTTTATTAGCATGTATTTTTATTTCACATTGGAGGGGATAATTCCTGTTCATAACAAGAAAATTAACGTGCAATTTATATGTAGTAATAACTTGGAGCATCCCACCTCATAAAGTCTGAAATGAATTTAAAAAGAAGGTAGTTTTTGCAAAGCTGCAGGCTTACCTGAATTGCAATATGTACTGTTTGCCAGAGCATGTCTTCTTCTGTCTGTGCAGGAAACCTACAGTTGTAACCAAATATGTTGGGTCAGACGAGGAACAAATTGTAGATGAAGCTGTAAATGAAGACGTTTCAAATGAGAACTCAGAAAACGATGTAGATATGCAAAGCTTGCCTAAAGGTAGGTCGTGTCTTCTTTGTGCCTGAATTCAGCAAATGAGCCAAGATTATGAGGCAGCCTGAATCATGGACTAGAATGCACCTGTGTTAGTAAAGTGCCTGTCTGAGGGGCTGTTGGCTTTTACGTGCACACATCCGTGGGAGCACACACAGCACAGAGGAACCCGAGC
Organism: Sclerurus mexicanus; assembly: GCA_013396755.1. Classification (NCBI taxonomy): domain Eukaryota; kingdom Metazoa; phylum Chordata; class Aves; order Passeriformes; family Furnariidae; genus Sclerurus; species Sclerurus mexicanus. The sequence goes on along the minus strand of VWZF01004740.1, from coordinate 388,250 downwards.
ACCTTTGCTTGGGCACCTGGCCTGTTTCAGTCCGTGGGTCTCCCAGGATGTGCCGGTGGCTTAATTCCAGGTGCCACCTGGATAAAACCGTCTCAAAACAGGGAAGAGAATTTCTTCTGTTGTTTTCTACAAGTCTCAAGCTCTGTCACCTGGAGGTCTTACGTTACGGTTCTGTCTTTGAGGTTATATGTTAGCAATTAGATGGACCAAAGCAAAACTGATTCTGGGGCTGAAATGTCATTACTCAATGTATTTTTAAGCACCTTTTAGAAACAGCTTATTCTATAAGCTTTACATCCCTCTGCTCTTAACTACAATATGAGTTTGATTAATCTCCGTTTCTTACCTATGAAAGTTACAGGAAAAATTGCTGCTCTTTTATTTAGAGCAGTCATTTTAAAATGATTTTTTTCAGATGTGAGATTATTTTCAGTGTCCTCCAACAGAAGTGTTAAAACTAGGCTCTTAAATATGAGAGATGTTTTGTTCATTCACGTGATTTTGATTGGTACTCTTCATTTAAATGAAAAATGTGAATTTCTGAATTTTGATAAAGACAAAGCAAGCTTTATTCTATTGCTTTTTCATTTATTTCATGATGAAATAAATGCGGGTGAGAGAAACTGGATGGAAGGGGGCAAAGAGAGAAACACATAGTTACTGCAAGGGTTTTGAGGGTTTTAAGTGCTGTAACCCAAGTCCTTTATTTGTAGCATCCACTGCAAATTCCTCTCCACACCCCCCAGCAGTGTGACAGTCCCGTCCTGCACGTGCCACCTGAGGGCAGAGGGAGCAGAATTTGCTTCTTGGCCCACTCAGTCTTTGTAGTTTGAAGTGTGTGGTGGTTTGTTTTCGGTTTTGTTTTTAATTTTCTTTTCTTTTTTTTTTCCTGTGAATATCTGTGCGTTCAAAACTTTGTTGAGTTTTAGTCAACAGATTGCGCTTTTTTTGTTGGCTTTATTTGAACAGACCTTTTGCACTTCATTTGGATGTGTAATGGTTTCCAATTTCTAAATGAAATTATTCTAGGTACAGTGGTTGTACAGCCTGAGCCAGTGCTGAATGAAGACAAAGATGATTTTAAAGGGCCTGAATTTAGAAGCAGAAATACCGTTAAAATGAAACCTGAAGCTCCCAAAAAGCGTGGAGGTAAATACAATTTAAAACATCTATTCAAACGGGTTTAAATTGTTGCTTATGACCACATTTGGTACATCTAAAAATTGTTCATATTTCTGATAAATTATCCTAAAAATACCTCCACTCTTCTGGCTCTTTGTTCATTAAGGATTCTGACTGACAGAAATTAGCCTCCATTGCTGCCCCTGCAATGCAGCAGTGAAAGCTAAGATTAGTTCCCAGTAAACTTGTTATTTATTTCAGTAGGTGTAGGGGTGCATCATTAGGTACAGTTTCTTGGTTGCAAGCAGGTGTTACAGGTATTCCTTTTTTAAGGAATGACATTGTAGCAGCATTGGTACAGGAATGTTCATTGACTCACCAAGGAAGCAACCATGTGGGACCTGTATAGGCAGATTATCCATCAGTGAACTAAGAAAAATCCTAAACCCTCAAACAATTCAAAGATTTTTGTTTTTACATTGTGGGAAGTCCCTTTACTAGTGGGCCTTTCTAAGGATTATCTTTGAAAAGCTGCTGTATCAGCTGGTTTTCCATAGCTCCTGCTACAATGGAGGTGAGGTAGATTATAGTACTAAGAGGAATTAATTTCTCCTGTTCTATTCCAAAAATGAAAGGAGAGGGAGGATTATGTGTAAAGTAGCCAATAAGGAGGCAGATATTTTTGTAAACACCACTGACAGTATCTTAGTACACATACCTGTGGCAGTACCCAGGGTGTTCACACAAACAGATCCTGTATATACTGTTTATTCTTGCCATGATATCATTTGAGATACTTGCGCTCTTTTAAAGTCTTGCTGTAATTTATTAAGTGCTATTTCTCCACGTGTGGTTGAAGGGAAGTAACCTGTGACTGTGTGGAAATGTGCTTGTGCATACACATGGGCTCACGCATGATGTGAATCACATTTTGAGCATTGATGTTTGCTCTGAATTATTAATCTTTGCAAGTTGGTTTTGTTTCATTCATGCAAGATGTCCTGTGCAGCATTTAGGAATGCTTTTCCCATTTGTGCTTATAATAATTTTGCAAATGGTTCGACAGAATTCTTCAAGGGGACAACGTTGAAAAGATAGGACTCTTCTGCTTGAGCTCTGTGGCCTGTGTCTGCATCCCCAGTACAATTTGTATGACCTGCCCTTCCAGCTTTTTCTCTCCATCCCCTAAGGAATTTGCAGGCCACCTTTTGTGTATCTGGACTGGTTACTCCTGTACTGTGCCTGACATGGGGTGATGGTTCTGGAATGGACACGAGGACTTTAAGCCTTACCTTTATGCAGCACAAGCTCAGCTCTATTAGCGTCACTGCCGATAGTATTTGATTTTAGAGCTCTCCAGTATGTGTCTTAAACTCCTGCCAGCTTTCAGGAAAGCAGGAAAATGGAGCAGTTACTGCCTACTCCTGTGCTGTCCTCATTTCCAGGCCAGCAAAAGTAGCCAGGTGAGGGATGTGACTCCAGTCAACCTCAAGAGCAGCTGGATTAGGGAATACATTAAACCAGTTTGTTTTTGTCAAACTCTGTCAGCTTTTTGCATGAAGTGGCACTGACCTTTCTCTTGATGCCTGACTGAGGGGCCCTGTGCACGTACAGAGCAAGTAAATATGCAGTCCCTGAGGTCCTGAATTGTCTGCACATTGCAAGTAAATAATAACAAAATAAAAAATGCCGGTCCATCTTGTTCGTTTTGGAGTGCATCTTTGCATTTTTATTAGGAATTCTATGTCCTGTATACATTAGAAATAGTGGTAGTAATAGAACTCTTGCCTTTCTAGCAACCAAATGCTCTCGTCAGAGACTGTAAGAGGCATTGTGTCATTATTTTCAAGTGTTGTGTCTGCAGAATGGTTATGGTTGTATTTTTGCTAATAAACTCTAGTAGGAATGTTTTTAAGTATTTTCTCAATTAATTAGTAGCAGTTTAATTTCTTTGGATCATCATGGTTTGTAGTAGTAACATGGCTTACAAAGGTTAGCTTCATAAATTATCTCTTTCTGGTGGTGCCAACGTGCAGATTTTAGGAGGAGGCTGCAGTGCTTCCCCTTAGCTGTAGAAAAGAGGGAAGTGGCTTGGAATTTGGCAGGGGATGGTATGCTCAGGCCTGGGTTGGGTTCTGTGCTGCAGAACGTGCCATTCCTTTCCAAGGAGTGCGGTGTGATGGATGCCTTTATTCCAGGTTACCAGCAGGGTTTGAAAGTGGTGTTTGAGCTGGCTTTGAGGTCGGGTGAGGGCTCTGCAGACATGCTGTCAGGCGTGCCTGGAGCTTGGAAACAACATGCATTCAGAAGTTCCCTGAGTTGTGAGGGTCTGTCAGCTGTTCTCGCTGGCCCCTGAACCATCTGAGATGGTGCATCAGCAGAAGGTTGCTGGTAGCTTGTGCTGTGTCTTGAGAATGTTCATTCAGTTCCTTAACATTGTGGCATTAGTGTTTCTGTGGTAGTGATTATTTAAAAACTAGGAAAAGATACAGAGTCTGCACTCAGATTGTAACCATTCAATTAAACCATCTGAGTTAATTTCCTCGTGCCACTTACTGAACATGACAGCAAAGAACAAGTCACTGTTGAGTGATCCCATATCAAACCTCTCTCTTCTGGATCCCAGATTTTTGAAAGTGGATGAGCTTTCACAAATGATTTTCTTTTTTCTGTTGTTGAAAACAGAAAGGTCTCACAGTATTAATTAGTGGGCTTAACAGCCTGGTGTGGAGTGAACCTGTCAAACCCACGTTCACCCCTTCTGAAGTCAGTTGGGGGGCTGGCAAAAGAAATGCTTTCTTGACCAAATATAGGTACAGCAGCAGGGTGGTGCACAAACTGGGAGCAATCAGCAAGATGGGGAGGAACATGTGTATTACAGCAAAATTGTAGCGTCATAAAAACCCAAACAACGAAAACCACCATCAAGAAGGGAACAAAATGTGAGAAAAGGGTTTTCAGGCACTATTAAAAGGATTTCATGCATCTTCTGTAATGGTTTTCTGTATTTTTCCTTGAGGAACTAAAACTGTGTGAAAGAAAATGTAGCACAAATATGAATTAAAATGGTATTTTTTGAAGTAAGAATACATTGGGAATGTTGTTCAGAATATCAGAGGTGCTCTGGGAGAGTTTTATTGATGACTCTTATTTAGGTGTGTTCTCATGAGGTGACCAGTTAAGCCAAATTGAATCTCTCAAAGGAAAAGAATTGTATCTTGACCCCAAGTGAAGCACAGAAATTAGAGGGAAGTTCTTCCACTCTAAAATGGCAAGTGGTTACAGAAAGAGTTCTCTAGTGCTGAGTGGTAAAGAAATAAAGGCGAGAACCTGACAGGCTGAAGTATTGTAAGAAAATGAAATAGATATATGTAGATTTCTTAAAAAAAAAAGAAATTAAAACAATTAATGTGTGGTTTATAATCCTCTCTATAGAGGAAGGACTACATGGAATTGTAAGCTGTACAGCCTGCGGGCAACAGGTGAACCATTTTCAAAAGGATTCAATCTACAGACATCCTACACTGAAAGTTCTTATTTGTAAGGTATGTGGTGAACAATTCTGCTGGTTTAGTTTGAAATGTCAAACTAATTGATTTGGGTGGGATTTTGATTTTTGTGGCAGTAGTTCTTTTTTATTAGGTAATAAAGTTTTTAGGCATTAGCTGTTACAATCAGGGAAACTAAAAGCAGGATAAAAAGCAAATATGTTTAACAAATTTGTATTCCTGTTTTCTTATACCCCAGTTAAACTCATTGTAGTTTCTTTGTTAATCTAGTTTTATAGCTTTAAGACTGTAATCTTAGTGAATTTTTAATGTTTAATGATCTGTCTGAAACTTCTGCCTGTTCGTAATGTATTGTGGAAGCAGATTGAAGTGTGGATCTCCTGCTAAAGTATTCTGTATAAAACAGTGCTGGAAGAGGAGCAGAAAAGTAGTTTCAGAGCCATCTCGATTTATGCAGCCCCTGGACTGTTCTAATTCACGGCAGCTTTGTAGTGGTGATCTAGTCCATGACCTGAACCCACGTCTGGGTGTTCAGCTGCCTGGTTTCCTGGTGGCCCCAGAGAGGCTGTGAGGTTCCTGCAGTGGGAAGAGGTGGGGAGGTCCCTCTCCCACTGTGGAGACATCTGTTTATTTTCAGGGATACAGTGATGTCTCTTGCGTATCTGTCTCTGCAGTCTAGAGATTCTGTATTTGTACTTGAGCACAGGTCCTATGGGGAGCGGCTGAGGGAGCTGGGGTTGTTCAGTCTGGAGAAGAGAAGGCTTAGAGGTGACCTCATCACTCTCTACAACTCCCTGAAGGGAGGTTACAGCCAGGTGGGGTTGGTCTCTTCTCACAGGCAGCCAGCAGGAGCACAAGGGGGCACGGGCTTAAGCTCTGCCAGGGGATATTAAAAAGAATTGCTTTACAGAGAGAGTAATCAGGCATTGGAATGGCCTGCCCAGGGAGGTGGGAGGTTCACCATCCCTGGAGCTTTTTAAACTGAGGTTGCACGTGGCACTCGGTGTCATGACCTAGTAAACAGAGTGGTGTTGGATCAAGGGTTGGACTCGTCTTTTCCAACCCAATCAATTCTATGATTCTACGATAAAGGTATCACTGAAGATAGAGAGGTACAGATCTGTTACAATGCACATTCCTCTTCCCTTCTACTTCTCCCCAGTCTGATTATTGTTGGATGTTCAGCTGGCAGACTGTCTCAGACATGGCCATGTAGTTGGATGTTCTGCCTCGTCTGCCTGTTCTGGCTTGTTTCTTTTATGAAATACATTTTACCAAAGTCAGCTTAGAAGATGGCTATTTCCCACCTGCACTGGAGTCCCAGCTCCTATTGCTAGACTTGAAAATCCTCAACACATGACTGTAGCTGTCAGTGTTCCTGCCATGCACACAAGTGACCTGTATCAGTTTTGTAACTTCCTTAGGGTGCTAGGTTCAATGGCAGCTCTTGACTGGGAGCCCTGCTACATAAATTTAAGGGTTGTTGTAATGAAGATACTTAGTTTGCACCTGAAAATTGAATTGCTGGATGTTAACATCAGGATAAATGCTGAAGACCTTTTTATTTAAAGCCTTCTGACATCAGATACTAACATAAGCAGCATACAGCTGAAAATTGTAATGTATGTAGTATTGTGTCAGGGAGGATGTGGTGTTGGTTTACCCAGGAAACATGGAAAAAAACACAGAGGTTTGAAGAGATATATTCAGCTGATGTTCTAGAATACACAATTCTACAGCAATAAAACAAAAGCCTATTTAATTTTCAACTAAACTTCGAGCCATCTAAATAAGAAGTCATGTTTTGGGCCCTGTTGTATCCATGGAAGGTATTTTTTAGGTTACCACAAATGTAAAAGGCTCAGAGTGCTGAAGCCTTGCCACCACTGCTTTTACTGGCAAGCTTCTGAAATCAGATGAGTTACTGAAGCCCAGCTGAGAGCTAATAAGGGTTCCTTGCCCTGTCTCTTTACAGACCTGCTACAAGTATTACATGAGCGATGACATCAGCCGTGATTCCGATGGCATGGACGAGCAGTGTAGGTAAGTGTCCAGAGCTGCACTAACACCCACAGCTCTTCTGGGTTGTGGGTCTTTGTGTCAGTCATGTCATTATTGCAAGAAGAACCCTCAGTTTAATAAGAGCTTCATCAGCAATTGTTTCTCACCAAGAAATAGTCAGCCCCAGGGTTTTTCTTACTATTGGATTGTTATTTTAGTAATTAACAGGAAAATATTTTATAAACAAATCCAATAGCAAACACTTTCAAGACATCACATTTCTATCTAAATAACATGCCCATTACTTGATCATTAACCCATAATGCCCATTAACCTTACAAACATTTTAAAGGTGGGGATAGAATCTGGCATTCTAAACCTTGTAAACCACAGGAACTTGGTTCTCCAGATGCATGTCCCACTTCTGAAATACTGAAGTATTTCTCTGTCCTTAGGTCTGAGTGTGTAACTCAGTCAAAATTGTACAGTCTCTGATATTTATGGGCTTTTCAGGTCCTATGTGCCTGCAGTAGTAATACATCAGTTATGGCTAGAAAGACTCAAGCTAATTCATTTTGCAATGAAATAAATCACTCCAACACCCCCCCCCCAAATTTTCAGAAGAAACAGGTAAATTAAAATTTATTTTGTTTTTTCTCTTGAAATCACATTTGAGAATTCCCATTTCAGCCTTGTGAACTGTTAATCTAGGACGTGAATTTTCTGACTTGTCAGTCCTTGAGTGCTTCTTCACATGTGCTTTTAAAAATTATTTCAGTTAACGGGTATCTGTTTATTACCTGAACTTTTAAATGTGCCAGCTCAGAAGTGTGTCAGTGTGTTGATCGGGAGACAGACCTCTTACCTTGCTCGTGTCTCGTTTCAGGTGGTGTGCTGAAGGTGGAAATCTGATTTGCTGTGACTTTTGCCATAACGCCTTCTGTAAAAAGTGCATTTTGCGCAACCTGGGCCGAAAGGAGCTCTCGACTATCCTGGATGAAAATAGCGAGTGGCACTGCTATATTTGCCATCCAGAGCCTTTACTGGACTTGGTCACTGCGTGTGACAGTGTCTTTGAAAATTTAGAACAGTTACGTCAACAAAACAAAAAAAAGATCAAAGTTGAAAGCGAAAAAAGTAAAATATATGACCACACAGTCAAGTTTTCTCCAAAGAGAAATAATGCAAATTGTAATGGTGAAGGAAAAAACCTAGATAATTCCTATTCAGGTTCACTAACATATTCCTATAAAGCACTAATGGTGCCAAAAGACTTGCTTAAGAAAACTAAAAAGCTGGTTGAAACTACAGCAAATCTGAATTCTAGTTTTGTAAGCTTTTTGAAAAACACTGCAGAAAATGTAGAAATAAGCCCAACTGTGCAACTGTGTCAGCTGAAAGCTTTTAAATCTGTGCTGAGTGACATGAAAAAAGCTCATCTGGCACTAGAAGAAGGTCTGAACCTGGAGATTCAAGCATTGAATGTTAAAATCAAAGATAAAAATACCAAAGAGAAAAAAACTGAGGTTAGATCAGAAAAAAATGAGGTGAAAAAAGATGAGGGAAAGGAACATGTGGCATTAAAAGAGGATGATGCTGCACAGACGCAGGAAAAAACTGTATCAGAACAGCCTGAGAGTGAGCCCATGGATCAAAGTGTTCCAGCAGTGGAACAGACAGATAACAAACCTGCTTCTGGGGAAGAGAAAAAGTCTGGCAGCAGCGAAGAACCTCAGTACGAACCGAACAGTACAGAGGCTTTGGACATGGATATCGTGTCCATTCCATCATCTGTTCCTGAAGATATTTTTGAGACTCTGGAATCTGCTATGGAGATTCAGATGCCATCAGATGAGCAAGACAGTGGGAATACAGGAACAGGTCATGAGACCCTAAATTCAAATACAAAATTGAACACTCCTGTGAAAGATACCAAAAGCGGTACCAAGTTAAAATCATCGGCTAAAGGAACGAAAGAATTGGTTGTAAAATTGACTCCTGTTTCGCTTTCAGAGTCTACAGTTAAAGCTGACGATCAAGACAACAGTCTAGAAAAGGAAAATAAAGACGCTAATGTAAAACCTGGAGCAGAAAACTGTGATCCCGTGAAACAAAATCACAGTGCTGGCAGCGAACCCTCCACGGAGAACGAGGCCGCCCCCGTCGAGGAATCCGATCTGCGGAGGTCGCCGCGTGTGAAAACCACCCCGCTGAGGCGCCCCACGGACATCAGCCCTCTGACATCCAACTCGGAGGAGGACAGCAACGACACGAGTCATGAGAAGCGCAAGAGAAAGTCATCCAAGCAGCCAGGGAGGAAAAACGAGAAGAAAAGTCCTTCAGATGGGACTGTTGATGGGCCCAGCCCTGATAAACTCTCCACATCCAAAAAGCCATATGCTTTGGATCAGAGCTCAGATTCTGATGAGATGCCAGCGGTTCTGAAAGAGGCAGGAATGATAAGCCGTAGTTCCTCAGACATTGACAGCAATAGTGAAGCACCAGCAAATGATCAGAAGAGTTCAGATTTGCAAAAGAGTCAACCGGTAAAGGACGAAAATGGAAAACGAAAAAGGAAAAGTTCCAGTTCTGGTTCAGATTTAGATGCTAAAAGAGGCAAGTCAGCTAAAGATGCTGCTGCTGCTAAAAAGAAGCGACAAAACTATTCAGATTCTTCAAACTACGATTCTGAGTTAGAAAAAGAGATAAAAATGTTGAGTAAAATTGAGGCTGCAAAAAAGCCGAAGAAAAAGTATTCACGAAAGGAGGATAGTTATGATTCTTCTGAAGAAGAGCAGAGGAAGAAAGTAAGCAGTAAAAGAAAGGTAAATTTAAAGAAAAAGAAAGGTAAATCTTCTGAAGATGATGATGCTGAAAAGTCTTCCCCAGAGAAGGAAATGAACCATTCTTCTAAAGATAAGAAAGCGGGTAAGAGGTCATCTGCGAAGGACAAGATAAACAGAGACTCCAAAGAAAAATCTGCAAAGGAGAAACACGATGAGTCCTCTGATGTTGAGAAGTCTTCACTGGAGAAAGAGGAAAGCTCTCCTGAAGGTAACAGAAACAAGGATTTGAAAAAGAAAAAGGCACAAGAAGATTCTTCTTCAGAGAGTACTGAGAAATCTGCAAAGAAAGAGCTCAAGTTGGAGTCTTCAAAAGACAGAATAAAGAACAAGAAAGGGTCAGAAAGCAAAGCGAAGACACCTGAAAAATTGAAAAAGAAAGGTTTCAAGAAAGAACAAGATGATTCCTCATCTGATATTGACAAGTCCTCTCTAGGGAAAGGAAGTTGCAATTCTTCTGAAAACGACAAAATTAAAAAGGAACCTGTGTTTCCAGAAAAGAGAAACTTGAGAGAGAGAGTAGCTAAAAGAGTACACACTGATTTATCCTCTGATACTGAGAAATCTCCTCAGAAAGAGGAGAGTTCTTCTGAAGATGCCATGCGCCGTAAAAAACGAACTGGAACTAAAGAAAAGAAAAAAATAAGTCACAAAAAGAAAATTTCCAAGAAAGAACAGAATGACTCGTCCTCTTCTGATGAGGAGTCTTACGAAGACAGTAAGAAAAAAATTAAAAGAGGGTCAGTGAAGGAAAGTAAAAAGACTAGCTTAAAAAAGAAAGTGTCAAAAAAGAAGGGGGTTGTCACTTCTTCTTCCTCATCTGATAAGGAAGAAAATGATGAGCAGAATTCCACAGGCGATGGAAGCAGCGATGAGCAGAAGATCAGGCCGGTGACCGAGAGCTTGATGCTGTCTGCTGGTGCAGGATTCAGTCAGTCATCAGGTGTGCAAAAGATGGTCATGTGCACCTATTATTATATTAATAGAGGAGTTTTGTAAGCTTTGGGTGACATTTAATAATCCAGAAGTGAAAAGTATTCATCAGTAGGTGATTACACATGTAAATGTTTGCAGCCAGTTAGGTTTTCTGATACTGACCTGGAAGCACCTGTTTTAAAGTTCCTTTCCAACCCAAGCTGTGCTGTCCTTCTCAAATTGCATTGTTTCGGTTTGTGCAGCCTGTCCCTTGAGGAAAAAAGGATGTCACTGTAAGTGGAGAGGCCTGAGAAGCTCCAGTCTGTCGCTGCAGCTTGGCTTTCCAAAGCCTGGTCCTCACTTTGGCTGCCCAAGGACTGTTTTGGCAGAACCTCGATTAAAGGAGTATTTCAGGGAACTCAGGTTTTTCACCTCCTGGTTATGTGCTGGAGATGACTCTGAAGACCTTTGGCATTGTAGGACACATTTAGAAATCAAGTGGATGATTTTTTTGTGCCTCACAAGAGCCATGTAGCCTTAGAAGAGCCGGTGTCACTTAAAAAATCTGTCATTGCTTATTGTTTTCATAGCAGTTTTAGTAGTAATAACTCGTTTCCTTGCCAAGATACAAATGCTCCATCAATGTCCTGAAGGTTTAGAAAATCTTAGAAAATTCAGAACTGCTGTGTTTAAAATACTTGGTTTTGAAGAACTTAAAAAAGAAGGGCAGTTTTCACATTACGCAGACAGTAGTCATTTTAATAAATGAATTTTCAACTAGGAAGAAAGAATCTAGTTGCTGTTTTAATTACCATGACAGGTAAACTGTTCCCTGTTTTTTTTCTTATTATATTTCATAGAACTTTCTTTATGTTACTTTAACTGTGGGCTCAGATACAGTAGTTTGCAAAGCTGCAGCTAAAGTGAAAGAGAATAAAACTTCAGTATGTTTGTGAAGATACAAGGGGGAACGGCTTCAGACTTAGGGTAGGTTTAGATTAGGTATTGGGAGGAAATGCTTTGTTATGATGGTGGGGAGGCCCTGGCACAGGGCTGCCCCACCCCTGGAAGTGTAAAAAGCCAGGTTGGACGGGGCTTGGAGCCACCTGGGCTGGTGGAAGGTGTCCCTGCCCGTGGCAGGGGGTGGCACTGGATGAGCTTTAAGGTCCCTTCCAACCTAAACCATTCTAGGGTTTTGCGATGAGACAGCAGAAGGGACATAGCTGTATTTTGACTTTCCAAGAAGGTACTTGTAGGCAGATACTAAGTACAAAATTACATGATTGGTATTTGTAGTTTCCTAAACAAACAAAAAAACTCACCCCTTAAAAGCCCGAAACACTCAGGTTTTAAACTGGACATAATATTCCCCCTTTTTCCTGTCGGCTTGGCAGCGACCCAGTTCTTCCCGATGTTTTCCTGCAGTTCAGTTTCCGGAGAGTTGTTCATGTTTGCACATGCAAAGGCTGCTTTTCAGAAGTGCTGTCCTGCTGCAGATTCAGAAAACTTGGTTTTATAGTGTTTTGCATCATCCTTGAGTAGCAGTTGGAAAATAAGTTTCTTTTTCTGCGTTTTTCACAGCCCTGTAATGTTTGTTTTTCAAGGCCTTCCGATGAAGTAAGGTTAGCTGTGTCTCTGCATATAATATTCAGACTTTCAGGGCTTTTCCTTGAGTGCTGCCTTATCACTGTTTCCCCAGTGATGCCACTGCTGGGGGAGATGGCCAGTAATTAGCAGCTTGCGTAGTAATGAACTGGGTTTGTGTGTGTGGTAACTGCCATGGCCATTAGAACTCTCACACAGGCAGAGCATTGTATTTTGGCAGCTCTCAGCATCACTGAACCATGAGAGAAAAATACCTCCCAAATGGGATTGCTCACGTGCAGTGTATGTTCACAGCCTTGGTATTGAAATGGCCCAGGGGGCAAAGGTTGGCTGTAACATATCGGAGGGGCTCTGAGGCAGAGGGAGCACTTGTTTATTTTGCAAGTCACAAGTGGAAGGATTGGATAATGATTGGAGAGAAGGACAACAGTGTACAAATGGGAAAAACGAGACGGTGATGTGGGATGATTTGACAGTAGAGTTAGACCAAGAGAGAAGTGGGTTGTTTAGACTGGAGAGAGAATATGAAAAATGGGAGATTAAATTGCTGTCTGTAAATCACCTAATGGGCAGTTTTAGGGAAGGCTGAGCTGGATATGTGCAAGGCAGTGGAAACAGGAGTTAGCAAGCAAATGGATCTGGTACTAGGAAAAGTGTTTTATATGTTGAGCGTGGTCAAAGCTTGGCACTGGTTGCCTTGTCCAGCTTTGGAATCCTGTCCTTGGAAATGTTCCAAACTTGATTGGCCAAGGCCCTGAAAACACTGACCTTACTTTGAAGGTAGCTTTGCTTTGAGGATGGAGTTAGAGTAAGTAGTGTCCAGAGGTCTTTCCCAACCTGAGTTATTGTTTGATTCTGTGAAATCCTGCCTATGTTAGATTATTTTAAGAGGAGACAAATGTATTGGCTTAATAAGTGAATTGATAAAGGAGTCTTTTCTGTCTGAACAAGCTGCGTAGATCGATCGTTGAATGAGATTTACAGTCTGATTTGATCCCCAGGATACTTTTACCTAAGTGAGGGACTTCCTGGGATCACTTCTTAGACAGTCCTGTCAGATGACATCTGGGTAATGCTGTTTCCAGGACAAGTGTATGTTAAAACAGCTTGGAGTAGCCTCTTACAGCCTGCCTTTAGTCCAGTCCATACAGGTAGAAAATAGTACAGGTTATAAACGATGGAGTCTCATCTAATTAGGATTGTGAGGTTTCTTTTCCTTAGCTTAATTTTACTGCCTAGCAGATTTGTCTGACTTACCTGTGACTCAGGAGAACAAGAGAAAAGACGGGGAGAGGCCTGGGAGTGTGCTGGAAATAATTTGAATCCCTCTCTGTGCAGCCAGGAGAGTGCAGAGGAGCTTTGAGGCAGGTGTCACCTGGGCTGTTCTTGGTTACGTTCCCACACCGCTGCTGTTCGTGCCCCTTCCACGTGAGACGGGGGCATGGAGTGCAGCTGAGTTGGGATATTTGCAGTAAGGGTAGCATGTGGAATTTTCAAAGCACAAATCTTTACACACACATACTCTGAAAGCAAAGATAGGGGAGGATTAGTGTTCTCCAGTCCCTCCTCGTAGCACCAGGGCAGCTTGTAGGCTTGGCAAGCAATTCTGTAATATATTTGTTTGTGCTGCCTTTTCAGTTTACTCCAACTCAGTAGTGGAGATTCTGATACAGCAGGTAACTTCCTGGGTAACTTAATTTCTGGCTCCTGAGTGGAGTATTCGCTCTCGCTGTTTTGGTGTAAAAAAATCCAATTCACAGTGCGTAATAAGGCAAGAATTGCAAGTTCTGTGTAGTAGCAAGCATAACGTGGCTAGAAGTTCTGCTTGGAAAACTAGATACTTTATTAATAAAGATATTTATTTTTATATGTCAAGATAGAAAAGTGGTATTACCAAGCCGTTTTTAACAGGGATTGTTGGTGGCGAGGTAGTTCATGCGCTCTGTTGTTTATTGTGCTGTCTTGCGTTATTGATTCTTGCTGGGTTTGCATGTGCTAAGTGCTTCCCGTTTGGTTTTTTTTCAGGAGATGAGGGAGAGGCTCTAGGAAGGACTATTCCAATGGAGGAGGAGGAAGATGATGATGATGATCCTGAGAATAGGTATGATACCATCCGTAAGGACTTAAAATCGATTATAACACACCCTAGGCGTGGGCGCAAAGCGGCGCAACGGAAGAGCAAGCAGGTTGTAAAAACCACGGCTGCCTGCCTTGTAAAGACTCGCGCACGGGCCCCCCGCAAGTTTGAACACGGGGCCAGAAAACAGAGGCCAAAGCCCAGAAATGCAAAGCAAGTCGTTAGGAGCCTTAGCTAACACACCTTGCGTAGGGTGTGTTATAAATGTGCTGCAGCACTGGCCGGGTGGTGTTCCCGCTGGAAGGAAGTGGGGGCTCTGTGACAAGTATTGCTTTGAGGCAGGTCAGAAGCTACTTCTGAGAAATGTGGATTCCACATAGTTCTCTGAAGAGAGGGTGACAATTTGCATGTGTGCAATATGCAGTGCTGCACTATTTGCAGAATGAATTTGGTTATTACTGTTACTTAAGATGCTTTTTTAATTGAAATGCCTTTTCTCAATAAAGAGAAAACACAAATGTGGGGAAAACAGTATTAGGTATTTTCAGCTGTTAATTCAACTGAGTTCTAATCCACTAAAGAGTACCTGAAGTGACTAATGTGACAATTAAGGCCCTGATTCTACAAGCACTGTGCATAGGCTCCACTGGTATCAGAGACTAATTATACACATATATTTTAAGTCTTTGCGTAGATATTTTCAGAATTGTGGCTTATATGTATTGTTTCAGTTTCAAATTCAATAAAAATGAACTTCTGTAAGACACAGTTAGTTGAGACATCATATTTTACCAGTACATTGTAGCTGTCAAAACTAGCCTGGCTAGACATGTAAAAGCTTTGTTTCCTAATGAGTAAGTGCACAACATGAAGTATTGCTCAGTTCTGAGCCACAGCTTCTTTTTGGAAGTTATTGTAGTTAGACTGAAGAGTTGTTCAACAAAGTTTTATACAGTATTTCAGAAACTGATTTTAATTTTTGGCCGTATAGCATGTGTGGGACCAGCTTTGCACAGTTGCTGATGGAGTCTCTTTCTGCTTCTGAGCCTTAATAGTTTAGAATACGGAATCTTTGTTTCACAGAGTTGTATGTTTTGATATGTGGCTGAAGTAAATTTTAAAAACACTGTTTTATATCCTTTATGGATTTCAGTTTGGCATCAAAATGCTGCTGCTTGTTTTCAGTCATCAAATTTAATTCAATAACTCAGCTTTTAAAGAAAGATGATTTTTAGGGACTTGACGGCACAGGGTCATAAGCAGAACATTTAAACTTTGGTAATAACAAGATTTTTTTTAAACTATACTTTAATTTCAGTCCTGTTTTCATTATTTCACCCCTGTTTTTGTTGTTTGGTTTGTTGTTTTTTTTTTTTTTGGTGAGTTTCTGGTTGATAACTAAACCAAGACACTTTTGTCAGAAGTTCAGTATTTACCATACAAATGTTTTGACAGATCTTAATTATTAGTTTAAGGGCCGTATTGGGAAATGAATTAATAATTGCTAACAAACAACTCCGTAATATAAATTTGGGCTTTAAAAATCAGTTTCTGTACTTTGTTTTTAAGCTGACTCTTTGTTAAGCTTTTCTTTAGGGAATATTTTGAATATGTGAGATGGGGAGGTATTTTGTCAATAAACAGTGTTGTCAACCTTCAGACGTGTTAACTGGTAACTGCAGTCTGATTTTTACCTTAATCACATGTTGTGCTTGGCACCAGAATCAGAGATCTAAACTGTAAAAAGACAGAACAAATTTCCATAAGTTAAAAAACTTGTTCTTCTGTTTACTCAACACAAAGTGTTTAAATAGTTTATCTGCTGATTCAGAGAAGTTGCCTATTTAATTCCAGGCCAAAGAGGGTACATAGTACCTGCTGGGTGTTTGTAGTGTGGGAACTCTCCTGTTTGCAAGTCTCTAGTTTAGATGTTCTGTTATTTGCATACCTGGGGATGTGCATGACATGAATATTAATAGTCTTGAAATCATTTTTGCCAAAATGCAATATCCGAGTGGGTCATACTATGCCATACAGTGCTGTATGCTTTCATCTTCTGTTGTGTAACTATTATTGGTCCTTCTGATCTTTTAAATGGTACTGTTTGATATGTTTGCAGTAGTTCTGTTTATTAAGAAGTTAATAGTGTATTTAATGCAGAATGCCTTTAAGTATTTGATGGTTACAATAAATTTTTGTAAAACGTTTTTCTTGTCCAAGCATTTAATTTAATACAACTCTGACAGCTTGAAAAACAGCCTCTTCCAACAAAGACGGCACAGTATTTAAAACAAGGTGTTTGGCAGTTTTCACTCATTTTTTAGACATGGATGACATTTCCTCTAAATATTAATCTCTTAAAATCTATTTTTAAGGGTTCTGAATTTTCAAGTAATGCCCCAAAGGCCCATTTAATTCAGTAGTGCTGTAGCTGGGATTCTGGTGGCTTTTATTAGCCACATACAGACCTCTTCCCCCACCCAAGGGCTTGTTTTGGGCAACCTGACTTCTACATATAACTAGTAGGTGTTTATGAACACAGCGTGGGAGTTGGTGTGATCTAACTGGTAACTGTACGTCCTGCTAACGGCCTAAAATTTAAGAGAAGGACTTTTTAATATTTGCACCCTAAAATTCCTGAGCAAGAGTGGTGCAAATTACCCTGTGGATGTAACTCCCCATCCGAGAGGCTGCAGCTGCTCTTCCAGTCTTGCTGCAGTGCTGAAGGGTAATTTAAAGTAGCCCTGCAGTGTAACTGAGAAACCCCTGGGTAACTTCCAGCTTGCCTGTCTATTGGGAAAACTGTTCATTTAGCATTACTTAAAAGTACATAGTAATCAGTTCGTTCCTTAGAGATGTGTTTTGGTGGTGGTGGTCTTACAAAGGGGAAATGTGTTTAAATCCTAGTTTATGCAAAACTATGCGTATATACTGTCATCTTACTCTAGAGTTGTTTTTATGCATCTTGGCTGAGATTCCAGCCCCTCTCTGTGAGGCACTGTATAAATACCTGTTGGGAAAGTGCCCTTCATACAAACCTCACGCTGAGTTTAGGTAAGATGGAGTGGGGCAACATGACGTGCTCGAGGTCACAGCAGATAACGCCTGAAATGCAGGGATTTTTTTAATACCTTTTGGTTTTGACTACCTGAAGTCCTGTGCTGGAGGTCATACAACTCTGTGCCGCTTAATTAAGTTTATTGCTAGTGTTTGGCTGTTACGTCTGGTTGGCCAAGAATCGTTTTTGTCCTTGACCCAAGGAAATATTATGGTCCCTTTTGATTTGCGTGGGTTGCTCTGGACGAATGTGAGCGAGGGAATTTCACACTACCATAGCTGCTTTTTCTTGCTGCTGCTAATGCAAGTATTAAAATATAAAACTAGCATATGAAGTTCCTTAGCTTAGAGACCTGGTCACGTTAAATGGATTTTATCTTAAAAAAGAAATATGATATGTTATCCTGGTCAACATACATTGTAATTTAATTTAAAACCAGTTTCAAGAGTCCAGTACTCAATGTATTCCAATTCCCGTGGGCCATTTTGACATCAGTCATTTGTCAGATGCGTTTACAAGGCTTAATCTGTTTGGGTCTAGTATTGCTTGCACTTATAATCCCTATCAGATAGGTAGTTAATTAAAAAAAGGCATCTTTTAAATTCTGAGCATCTTAATAATGTCTCACATTTGTAGCCCAACATCGTACCAGTAAATGCATTGTGAGGAGAATGTAGCTTTTCACTAACAAACAGTCCCATCTCAGTTTGATTCCAAGTGGTTGAGTCTTTATCCTAGATAAAAAAATAGAGCTAATTTTCTATGGCAGAAATAACTTCCTAATCAATATTATTATATGTAATTAGAAACTCATAAGTTTCCCCAATCCGGTTGGTGGTTATAACGATGAGTAATGGGAATATCACAACATCTGTTCACGGGTAGTAGAGTTTGTGCATGGTGTATTTGTAGGGGTTAGATACATTTGCTTTGGGTTTTCTTTTTCCCCTTAAAAAATATACTTCATAAAGAACAAGAATGTATGTCTTGTTTTGTTGAGACCCAAAGTCAGCCTTTTAAAGGTGATTTGTGTAGAGGTAAGTATTGCCATCCACATACCAGTTGCGTTAACTTTGCTGATTCACTTGAGCACAGTCAGAGGCAGTGTTACTGGGCAGGACTTCCAGGCTTCAATTTCCATTTGTTTCAGTTCTTTTTAGTGGTTTTTTTTTTTCTTTCCTTTTCCAAAACTTTCGTGTTATTCCAAGCCTTTTCATTTTTGAAGGGAAAGTTCTGACCATTAAGAGATGGAAGAAATATAGTCTGAATTTCTTACATAAGGAGCTGTTTATTTCTGTTGCTGTTACACATGAAGTGGTGGGTTTTAAAAAAAGGAAAAACCAAAACTAACCAAACCCCAAGTCCTGTGGAAGGACCTAATGCAAAAAGCTTTTGAAAGAGGATGTTACTTAGCTGTGGACTTTACTAAGTTTTGGTTGGGTTCACACTGTGATCTGTTGTTATATATTGAATTAAAGCTCACCAAGGGTTCTGCAGGGTGAGGTTTTAATCAGCTTTTTCTTCACAAGCGATTTCTCAGAAGAGGGGGAGGGTGTGTTCTGGGTACTAGTGGATTGTTTGGCTCACTGAACAATCTTTATTAAACTATTTTGTTTCCATCTTTTAATAATTACTGAATGGGAGAGTCTTTTTGGAATCACTCAAGAAACCAGAAAGTACTGGTTGGAGTGTCAGGAAAGATACCCTGGGAAAGTTCTCTTTTGAAAGGGTTGTTTGTTTTAGGAATACATTACAGGAAAATGGAAATACTGATTGTTAAAAACCTGGTTTATAGTGAACCATAAAAGTAACAACTTAATTTTCTGTTGTGTAAGAAGCTTTGCTTGAGAGATCCCTGTTCCTTTGCCATTTCCAAGTGCAGCCTAGATTGTGGTTCAGTTCTGCAGTCTTTTGTTTTGACTGGTATAAAACCTTTCCCATTCTGAACCGTGTACATGCAGTATACATTCATTCTCCCAAAAGGCAAGGCAGGCAAGGTTTGACCTCGAAAAAAGGACTTCATTTAAAATTGATGACCCTGCAATTAAAACTGTAGTGTTTCTGACATTTATATGAGGAAGACCCGGTTTCATTCTTTTAGGGTTGTTTTTTCCCCTGGAAGTACAGGCTCTCAGATAACTCCGCTGTTTCCCTGTGCTTTTGACATTGCATTTCATAGTCTGCATTGGATAGATTCAGGCAAGGTTTTTAGGTTGCAAGGGCACGTGAAGAATTAATTTTTCCATAGTCACCTGTAGGTTAGGTGGGAACTTCCTTGTGCTGCAGTGAAACAGGGAAGCTGAGTGGAGCAGGGAGATCTGTGGAGCAGGAACTCATAATTTTTCTGTGCCATTCAGGTCCTGTGATGCTGGGCAAGCTCTTTGGGGGGTGTGTGTGTGTATATACACGCAAGGGTTTGTGCCACAGGGGCTGTAAGGCTGGTGCTTGTAGTTAGTCATCCAAACAGACCGTGAATAAAATGCAGTCTCTACATTTGTGCATTTTCTGTTTCTCTCCAGTCTTGCTGTAAAGCAGGAAACTTCTCTTTTAAGAAGTATTTCATGAATCTGCTTTCTGAATGCAAGTCAACACATTACATTTAACATGAGATTTTTGCTGATATATCCTGTCTTGCCACAATGACCTTTCATCATGTGTCTTTTTTTTTTGTTGTTCAGCTTTCAGCCCTTTTTTTGAAGTTCTGAATGGTGTAGGATTACACTTGTCGTTCATAGATTTACTTGAACAATGGAATAAATAGTGTTTTCTGTTTTACTTCAAAGAATTGCCAAGAAAATGCTTTTAGAAGAAATCAAAGCCAATCTTTCCTCTGATGAGGATACATCTTCAGATGAAGAACCGGAGGAAGGAAAGAAGAAACCTGCAAAGCAGACTGGGAGCACACGAGAGGATGGTAAGCACCAAAAAGCATCTGGGAAAAAGTGGTGCTGTGGCGCCTGCCACGACTTCAAAGGTCACTTGGGGAAGTCAAAAGTGTTCAAGTTGCTTCAGTTTTCATCAAAAAAAGTCATTGATGTTGATGGGTAGTTCCCAGATAGAGGCCAGTGTACGTGGTCCTGAGGATTATCATCTCTTTTAGTCTTTCATGTGTTTATTTTTTTTGCTACTAGTCTGATTTCTGTAATCAGTTTAGAAGTCCTAGGGATTTGTGAGGAGTAACCTATACAGAACAATAAGCCCTGCAAGTGCACAGGGAAGCTTTGGCTAACACAGTCATTGGAACAGGCATTCCAAGCATTCCGGCAGCATAAAATGCTTAACATTTGAGGAAACGGGTATGTTGTTGCTTGTAATTCCCTGGAAGAACACAGAGTTTAGGCTAAATTAATTCAGATTTCAATTCTTGCCGAATTTAAGTAAGGGGAAAAAAATGACCCGAGTGTGTGTGTGGTACTGACTCTTATGTCCGACAGGAGAGAATGAAAAGGAAGACAGTAAGTCTGAAAAGGAAGAAGGTAACTCTGAATCGGATTCAGAGGAAGAGCAGTCATCGAAGAAGCCCCGATACAGACACAGACTGCTGAGGCACAAGCTCACCATGAGTGATGGGGAATCTGGTGAAGAAAAAAAGGTGGTGAAACCAAAAGACAAAAAAGAAGGGGGGAAGCGCAGAAATAGAAGGAAAGGTACATGATCCATACCTTTTTTCCCTTTTTTGCCGTAAAAAGCACTTGGTTCTGTCAAATAGGTCCAAAGCTTTTCAGACGGGAGATCTCAAACTGTGTTTTTAAAATCTCCCTTGTGTATGAAGTCTAGAATTCTCATATCTTTGATTGATAAATAGTTTTATTTGCAATGCTGAATGCGAGTGCAGCTCTCTCCACTTACTCTGTCCTCTGAACTGGATTAATCTTGTGGAGTCTTATAACATTTCTCTTAAAGAGCAGAGACAAGCCCGGGATGTCTAAACTGGGAAAATCAGTGTTGTCCTTTCTGTAGTTGCTCCCTGTACCTTGGGCTGGGCTGTCCTGGCCGTGGGCCCTGGCGCAGGAGGAAGCTCTCTGTGCAGTGTTGCAGGCTGGGGCTGAGCACCAGATGGCACTGTGAGATGAGCCTTGCCTGGCCTTTGGTTTGCATTCCTGCAGGCAGGGACAGAGAACCCTCAGGTACTGGCGCTGTCCCGTGGCCAGGAAAGGTGCTCAGCCCTCCCTGGCCTCGGTGTTGCACTAATGCCAGCCAGCTTTGGGAGGCTTCCACAGAAGGGGAGATGCAGTGGGATTTGGTTAGCATGTTCCTTCATGGAGACTGTCCTCTTTATTGCATTGTGTGTTCGTGCTTTTCCTCCCTTATGGAATTACTGACAGCATTTCTTTCAGGAGAAGTAGTTGTAAGTGACAATGGCAATGTGCAGTTAAGTTGCAAGATGCAGCCAGGCTGATTCTCAGGGTTCTTTAGTGTCAGCCTTTTAAGTTCACTGCCCTCAAGTAGAACAGTACACTGTATTTCATTCTGTCCTTTTATTCCTATGTTATCAATACTACATTTCCCCATGTGTGTAAAGCCCAGGCTTTAAGCCTTGTTATTCATAAACCAGTTAAACTCTCCACTGTTCAAAGTCAAACTGAAATTAAAGGTGCTAAATGGCATGCTGGTGTCTTAATTACCTTTTTAAATGCCAGTGATAGCTCCTAAAACTAGTTATGAAAGTATTGTCTAGGAATCCTAGTTTAGGTGTATTTTTAATTGCCTTTTGAGCGAGTTTTGAACTTGCATTACCTGAGCAAACATCAAGCCATAAATGCAGCAATGTAATTGCATATGTTGTTAGTAAATAAGGGATCTTTTCAGGAAGTATGATTATAAAATGGCATCCAAAACATCTGAAACAAGAGCTTCTGTTTAACGAGAAATCATCTTCTGTTTTCTGAAGTTCTGCTGTTCCCCGCTGTGTTCTCTCCTCCTCGCCCACAGTCCTTGTGTGCTGATAGAGTACTTTGTCATTTGCTTGTGATCTCTGTGTGGATATGTTCATGCATAAAGACCTGGAGCCTTGGTGGCATAGCACACCATCTCCCAGGACTCGGCTGGTGCTTACACTGTAAGCTTTTCTGCTCTCTACTCCTTACGTTCCTCATTTCTTGTCACTGTGCTTGATGGGTCCACTGTTTGAAATGAGCTTTGACAGTGCTTGTTGGCCTTCAGCTGCTGTCCAGTTAGAATTTGCTGACTTTGCAGTGCTACTCCACATGAAACCGTGTTTTATTTTTCAAGTGAGCAGCGATGATTCCAATGACTCCGAGTTTCACGAGTCTGCAGTGAGTGAAGAAGTCAGCGAGTCTGAAGACGATCAACGTCCAAGGACCAGGTATAAATAAAGCTTAACTCTGCTTATCCTGAGTTTGGGGTTTGGCTTTCAATAGTGCAGTTTAGGCAGGGAGGGGGTGGAAGTTAAAGACTTTGAATTGGTTCTTAAAACCCTTGGTGAGATTTGTCTGTAATTTGGTATCTGCTAATTAATTCCGTGGCAACTGTGGAAACTTTGAATTGGTGCTGCAATAGGGGGTACACAACAACTTGATGAACCTGTGCAAAAGATAAAGATTAAGAAAAAAATGAACAGTTTTAGATATATCACTGTCAACTAAGGGATGGTGGATTGCAGCAAAAACCCAATGCTTAACAATTCTGCAGGTTTTTCTGAGGAAGACCATTGCTGTGTGTCCAGTGAGTTGAGAGGGAGGGAGGAAGGAACTTGAACTGCACAGAAGGAGTGCATATTCTGCTAGTTAGCAATAACTATTATTGTTAATCAGTAATTATTGCCATTTCTTAATAGGTCTGCCAAGAAAGCTGAGGCAGAAGAAAACCAGCGCAGTTACAAACAGAAGAAGAAGCGAAGGCGAATCAGGGTTCAAGAGGACTCGTCCAGTGAGAACGACAACAAGGTACCGTGTGGTGTTGTGAGCAGCAAAGGGAGGAGCAGGTCCTGTCTCTGCCAGCTGCTCAGGGACTTGGCTGTCTCAAACACCTCTGCATAAAGGACAGGAAAAAACTGCAACTCTTCAATGTTAGTTCAGGCTACAGTTTGTGAAAAATGGCACTATTAACTTCTCTGGCCCAGATCATGATGGAGATGCACAAACAAATAGTAGATTAAGGCTTTAGTACTACTAAGGTTTCTTTCCCTGGGTGGAGCAGGTGGCAACTGATCTGATCTAGCACCACTATAACAGAAAAAAGAGTTCTTTCTAAATTATCATTATCTACTGTGAAGTGATAACAGTGCCTTCAGTCAGCCTTGCCACAGCTGGGCTTGTCTTTAGTACCTCAGAGTACATTGCAGTTAAGGTGGCACTTCTTTTGTCATGCTGGCTAACTTTTAAAAACAGTATCTTTTCCTTATTAGCTAAACTTCACCTGTGTATCTAAGAAGTTTTGGGAGCTTTTTTTAAGAATTGGGGTTGTGATGGTCTGTGCCATAATTTTCTCACTAATGTGCACTTTATTTGATTTCTAACAGAGTAATTCTGAGAATGAGGACAATGATGATTCAAAATCTCCTGGAAAAGGCAGGAAAAAAATAAGGAAAATTATTAAAGATGATAAGCTTAGAACAGAAACACAGAACGCACTTAAAGAAGAAGAAGAAAGACGGAAACGTATCGCAGAGAGAGAACGGGAGAGAGAGAAATTGAGAGAGGTATGGTCTGTTTGCCTTGTAAAATGCTGGGAGGTGGAATTGATGTATTTCTACCTGAATTTAATCTCATAAGTAATTTGAAAACTACTTAACATGGAGCCTTGTAAGCGACAAGTTTTATTTGCAGTTTCCCTCAGGTTAACATTGGCAAGTTTTATTTGGCTACTGTGAACTTCAGAAAACTCTTTCAATTCCCTGCCACGGGGAAGAGCACTCTGCCAGAGTATAAGTTGTGGTGCACAGCAAAGAATTGAAGGTTTCTCTTTGCTAAACGAATTCCGACTCCCAGTTCTGCTGAATCTCCTGTCTCTCGAGTGCTCGGTATTACTCATGTGAGAACTATTCCTATGATTCCGTTTCTGTTTGTAGGTGATAGAGATAGAAGATGCTTCACCTCTGAAATGTCCCATTACAACTAAGCTGGTTTTAGATGAAGATGAAGAAACCAAAGAACCATTAGTGCAGGTTCACAGGAGTATAGTTACCAGACTGAAACCACACCAAGTAGATGGTAAGGAAAAAGAGTTTAAAGAAATCTTTTCTTCCCGTGGGCACAGCACCTCGTACATCCTGGGTTACAATCACAGGGAAAACTCCGTGGCAGGCAAATAGCAGAATGTCTCCTCTTTTCTCCCTGTCCCCAAGATCAGTCACCTGCAGCCCTCACAGCAGTGTTTTCTGACCCAGTTGCCACATCTTCAGTGAAACTGTGAACATAACCAAGTTCAAGACAAAAATCAACCCACATACAACCCACTGGACAGAAATGAATCAATAATTATCCTGACAACTGCTTTTCTAAGAATTATCATGGTCTTTAAATGCCTCTTACAGGGTGAACTTCAATAAAATGAATGTTTAGTAAGAACTTCCAATAATTTTCTTTATAGGTGTTCAGTTCATGTGGGATTGCTGTTGTGAATCTGTAAAAAAAACAAAGACATCTCCTGGTTCTGGGTGCATTCTTGCTCACTGCATGGGCCTGGGGAAAACGTTGCAGGTAAGAAACAAAAGCCATGTTTTCTGGTCTCTGACTTTCTCTCAAAAGCTGATGCAGCAAAAGCCAGTTTTAATGGCTTTCAGAACACAGAAACTTACTGTTTCATAGACAGTGACTCGAGGGGAGTTGCTGGAGGAAAATGTTTTGTGCATAGAACTTGAGAAAGAAGTTTTTGCAGCATGTGGAGATATGCAACACTTTGCAGGACTGTTGTGTAGAGGACTTTATGTTTAAACACTGTGTAGTTGGATGAAAGATTTCACACCAGAAAGTATTTTTCCATGTGAGTCCGGATGTGTTAATGCCAGTCATTTTGGCTGTAACTTCTTGATAATCAGAGAAAGCCTTAGTTATGAACATGTATCAACATAAACCAGTTGCTCAGGTAGCTGTTTTTCTCCGTGTCATTTACGAGTCCTTCTGCTGTGCTCTGTGATGGCATTTGTTGTTTCTCTCTTTAAAAGAGCTAAGTCAGCCAGCAGTTTCAGCAGACTTTGCAAACTGCAGAGCAGGCTGTCAGTAGAGATCAGGGCCATGAAGCAGCTGGGGATTGTGGCCAGGACGTGGGACTTCAGTGATGAATCTCCTTGGGTAGTTCTTGCATCTGAGCACAAGGTGCTTTAGTCTTACCATGAAACAACCAGTAACTCCTTCTGTCTTGCAGCAGCTAAAAGCAGTTTGTTGCCTTGTGTTCCACACATAGGCATAGAGTTTGAAATTCCTTTGAGCAGTACATTAAATCACAGTTGCCAGATACCAGAACTGAAAATTGTGGATTAGAGTGCAGTCACCATTAAAAGCCCGGTGGCAGAGCTGGAGGTCGCTGACTCTTCTGCTCCCGAGTCCTCTAGTCCTGCCTTCATTTGCTGCTGCACAAAACAGGCCCAGTGCTGAGTGACACCAAAAGGTGGAAGGTTTTTGCCAGACCTCAAGGAGATGTTGTCATCCACAACACAGAGCCAGGCTGGCTGCAGGTCGAATCCCGGGAAAACATTTCCATACCCTGCTTCAGAGCTCCTCTGAGAGAATTTGCCAATTCACTGAAAAAAATGTGAAAAACTGTTTTAAGACCGAAACTCACTTTCAAGAAACTTAAATGTGAATTTATTTGATGTTTGGGGCGGGTTTTGGGAGAAAGCTTAAAAATTACCTCATAGAAATGTTTAATTTATGAAGATGATTGGTGAAATGTAGAGGGAGTGTTCCCTGCTTAGGAAATCCTTCAGGAGCTCAGAACTGTCTGTAGCTCAGGATGTGAAGGGTGTGTGCAGCCACGTAACACTGAGTAAGAAGTGTTTGAACTCAAAAGACACCTGTATTAAATTCAAGCAGCAAGTTGAAACAGAAAAAGCATGTTTAAACAAGACTGTTGTTGGGAATGAATTACATAATCAAACAGATACTTGTTCCTTTCTTTCCTGGTGTTTAATCCCCCGTGGTTTATTTGGTGTTCTGTCTGTTTTTATCTCTTGCAGGTAGTAAGTTTTCTTCACACAGTCCTGCTGTGTGACAAGCTGGATTTTCGGACAGCCCTGGTTGTGTGTCCACTGAACACTGCCTTGAACTGGTTGAATGAGTTTGAAAAATGGCAAGAAGGTTTAGAAGATGAGGAAAGGCTAGAGGTACAAGGCTTAAAAAGAGTTTCTTAAAAATGAAATATCTGAATGGTTTACATAATTGGGAAGCTCCACCACTCAAAATATAGGCTGAGGAATGTGAGAAATCTACTTGCATTAATAAGTCTTAAATATTAAACATTACACCAGTATTTTAAGAGGAACTCCAGCATGTTTTTCCCCTTTGGAAGGTGTGTGAACTGGCCACTGTGAAGCGCCCTCAGGAGAGGAGCTACATGCTGCAGCACTGGCAGGATGAAGGAGGTGTGATGATTATAGGCTACGAGATGTATCGAAATCTGGCACAAGGCAGGAATGTGAAGAGTAGAAAACTTAAAGAAATATTCAATAAAGCTTTAGTTGATCCAGGTAAGTAAGAATGAATACATTTTTGTATGTATTGTACTTCCTGGTTTATGCTTGTGAGCGAAGTAAATAAATGAAAACGTCAGGAATATTGATCAGTTTTTCTTTGTTGCCTTTTCTGAGTTACAGAAATTACCGGTCAGCAATTCCCCCATCCAAACAGATTTCTGTAACAATCTTTTCTATTAGATCCAATATAAAAATGACCCCGGGGATATATCCTGGAAACTTCCTGTTAAGTTTCTTTTTTTGCTACCATTGCTTTCTTTGTGAGGTGATTGGAGGTAACCTTAGATTGGGAACCCAAGGTTATTTTCACCTGCTAATTTATTACAACCACAAACTGATTTGTACTTGATGGAAATCTAATATTGAGGGGAGCAGCTACTCAGGGAAATAGTTAAAAGTGTGCCTTAGAAGTGTGAAAAAACAAGTGTTAGTTAAGTGCTAATCAAGTGAATACAGATAAAGCAGTTAATTATTTTTTCAGTCTTGAGAAACCGGGGTCTGGTTTGAGCTGAGCTGAACTGAGCAAACATATATCAACATGTATGGAAGCACTTCAAGTTAACGTAACTGATCAGGTGGTCACAGAAAAGAACTGAACATTTTAGGAGTAGCAAGTGTCATCAAAATAGCAAAATTTCCCTTCAGGTTCTGACCTGGCACCTGATACCTGAAAATAACTTAGTTATGCAGCAGCAGTGTACCTTAAAAACTGTTTGTGCAAGGCACCTTTGCCATAACTTTGGCATTTCTCAGCATCTCTCTTTAAATTGAGAATGCAGATAGGTGGGTGGGGTAAATGGAGGTGGGTTTTCTTGGATTTTAATTATCTGACTGGACTTTACATTGGCACTCGTTTTTTTTTTTTAAT
Organism: Sclerurus mexicanus; assembly: GCA_013396755.1. Classification (NCBI taxonomy): domain Eukaryota; kingdom Metazoa; phylum Chordata; class Aves; order Passeriformes; family Furnariidae; genus Sclerurus; species Sclerurus mexicanus. The sequence goes on along the minus strand of VWZF01004740.1, from coordinate 360,600 downwards.
TTTTATTTCCCCTTTCCTGTTGATATTTGTACTTGGTGAGCTTGATTTTTGAGCTTGATTAATAGTAGGGCTGTGAATTTTGTTCCAACAGGCAGAGAGTTCATTCTAACAGAAAAAATAACTTTGTGATTATTGGCATTGGCCAAGTGGAATTGGCACCTCCAGCTCTGCAAAAAGCCTGTTGGAGCAGCTAAAACATTAATTAATTTTCTGCCAGCATGACTCACTAAATCACATAATTGCTGTGGAGTCAGGGAAGCTCTAGGCCAGCAGCTGGTGAACTGGTTTTGTGACCATGTTGGTTCCACACACGTTATTTAAGCAGTGAAGGAAATGCCCTTCTTGCCAGTGCGTTTTTTGACACCTCCTCCTAAAGCTGTAGTTTCTAAAAACCAAACAACAACCGAACAAGAATCCAAACCCAAAGCAAAGTGGAGGAGAGCACCGTGCTGTCGGTGTTATTCCGTATCTGGTTTGCTCAGGATGTGCATTTATTGAGAGTACTGTTAGCAGAGTCAGAGCTGGAGGAGGAGGGGGTGAATTGCTGTCTCAAGGCAGTGGTGACAGGTCAGGAACTTTGTCCTCGGGGGGGTTGTGTTTTAGTGCAGTGAGGAAATAAAATGTGATTGATTTTTGTGGATTATTTTTTCCCTCGTGGAAAGTGTGAACATGGAACGCCCTGTTTTGTTGTCTTCTTGGGTTATTGGGTTGGTAGGATAGGATCAGACCATGAGGAAAATCAACCTTGAAATAACTCCATCATTATTTTCGTAGAATGTAGAATCTTTAAGGTTGGAAAAGGCCTCCAAGGTCAAGTCCAGCCTTCAACCAAACGCCCTCTAACCCATACGATGAAGGGCCACGTCTGCTTGTGTTTTGAACAGCACTCCAGGGCTGCGACTGCCCCGTCTCCCTGGGCAGCCCCTTCCAGTGTCTGGCCACCTTTTCCAGGGAGAAATTTCTCCTAATATCCAACCTGAACTTCCCCTGGCACAGCTTGAGGGCATTTCACGTTACTTCATGTTGCTTCAAATCTTCCTCTGCTTTAACTAATTGCAGGAAGTCAGTAGTGTCCATCTGTTGTTACCCATTAGTTTTTGGAGCCATTTGGCTTGGCTAAATTGATGAGATCGTTCATTGCAAGATCCTTAATTGATTTCTTGCTGTCTTGGTGCGTCGGCGTGGACAGAACAGCAGGCTGGCAGGACAGGGGTTAGCAGTGATGTGCTGGCTTACTGCTGTGGCTGGAAAGAGGCAAACCTTTGCCCTTGGGAGCATTTTTCATTTAAAAAGCCTCAAATTGGTGTTTGAGTGCTGATTTAATGTTATGTGTCTGGTTCAAGGGAACACTGCTGGGGTATGACATACTGTGTAGCAGAAGCTTGTGTTGCACTGTAGAGGGGGCCAGACGGGGAGGGTTTAGCCAAAGTTTATGGGTGGAGAACTGATTTCATTAATTAACCAGCTCTGCTATGTGAAATAATGGCAGGATTATAAACATTTGCAGAGCGAGCAGTGGTTTTCCATGCTGCTTTGTGTCACTGCTGGGGTGCTGTTGCTTTATGGATTGCTGCTCTGCTTTGCTTGCGGCACTTCAGTAATGTTGGGGTTTTTTTAAGTGTTGCTACTAATAAAAATTCCTTTACTGTTTAACTTGGAAACTGCTCTTCAATTGGCACTTGTATAAAGTTCTTGCAGACTTCAGAGGAACAGGAGAACCGTGTATTTGTATCTCTGTGTATCCATCTTTTATGTATTTCAGTATATTAACATGTGCAAATACAGCAAGGATAACAAGATGAGGACTGATTTTTGAGGGAAGTTTGCAGGAATAAGGCTTTTTAGCCTAGGGCTAACACAACTAAATGACAGATTTTCCACCATGTAAGAGCTGGTTATGAAAAGGGTTATTATCAGTTGTTTTTGACATCAGTTGGAGAAAGGAGAGGGCAGAATTTATATGGATTTGCAGCAGAGATCATTTAAATTGGGTGTCATTGCACAGTGTTTTGGCAAGGGAGACGTCCTGGTGTTTCCCACTTGTGTCTCTTTCTCGTAATAGCCCTGATCTCACATGGAGAGAGTGGACTAAATGATCCCTTGGGGTCCCTTTAAGTTTTACATTCCTTTGTAATAGTTGGAGGAATGTTCTGTCCATAGTGACTTGCGTTTGTGTTTTTTAAGAACATGGGAAAAGTCCCCCAAATTTATGAAAATCCCTGCTGCTGAATTGGAGCCAAGATGTTAGTTCAAGGCACAAGCCTGCCAAACAAAGCACAAATAATTGTACTAAAATGGGGGGGGTGTCCCTATTTTTACTGTCATTCACTTATCTAAACAACAGGTTTTGAGGTGGGTTTTGAATTTATAACTTCATGTTAATGAATCAGAGTCTTTAATGAAATAAGGACAGGAGAAAGGATCTGTCACTGTTAGAGGTGGTTCTCTGGAATGGAAGGAGGACTCTGTGGCCTCTCAGTGGTTTTCATACCGTCAAAACTGGGAAGGTACAAAGCTGTGAAATAATATGGGGAAATGTTTGTGTGGCAAATTCAGAAATAAGTAGTCTTGGACAAGCCTAAGTGTGTTCAGAATTCATATGTGGATTTTCAGAATTGTCTTCTAGACTTGGCTCAAAAGTCTCTTTTTTTTCTGCTTGGAAAGAAATATTTTCTTGATTTCTCTTCTGTTAATGTGCAAGATTCAGTTCACTCTCTGACCCTTAAAATGGCACAGATAAGATGACTCTCACTGGCACGAGATCATGCAAGTGCCCAGAGATGTAATTAATTCCCTGTTGTTGATCACTGCCCTAGAATTAACTTTGTTCTCTACAAGGCAGTTTCAATTTAGACTGAGGAAAACTGTTCTTAGTAAGTTATAAAAGATTAGACTGTCCTTGCTGATAAACACCCCTTTGCCACCTCAAATACCAGCCTTTTTAGGGTGGAGCTGCTGAACCCAGCTCGTGGCCCTTCTCCAGGGAGCATCAGCCTGTCCTCACTGACTTCAGGCTCTGAGCTCAAGTTTAGAGCTGGTGAAACATTCATTCTAAGTTACTAGTTGAATCTTAGAATGTCTTTTACTACTCCTTTCAAGGAAACAGCTTCCAGAAATTGCCCCAAATCTGAAAGTAGTTAGGGTATGTAGGTCCCTTCTGCCAGGTTTGGTATTATTTGCCTTAAACCCCAAATTATAACACTTAGTAATTGTATTAGACTTGCTTTGCATATTGTGGAAATGTGTTTTGGTGTGGTTTTGACATTCCTTATGCAACTCACAAAAAAGTCTGGAATCCTTGGGTTTAGCTTCTGGAGGGAAGCTGAGGACCTTCCTGAGGTGACGTTCACCTACAAGGTGGCAATTCCCTTGTCTGTAATTCAAATCACATCTGGTTGTGTTTCATGTTGCCAAGACTTCTGATTGCACTGTGTTTCCCTATCGATACTGACCTTTAGCCTGAATGAAAAGTTACAGGCGACCTGAATTTTGGTGGTTTGGGGTTTGTCTGAGTGTCAGTAGATGGCAGCCTAAAGCTGGAGTTGAAGGAATAGTTTTCCAAGGTTTTGACAGGGTGGATGGAGGTTCGTGTGCACACAGGTGTAGGGATAGACCATTTTAATAGGAATGTGTTGCACAGCTGCATTTAATCCTTTCCATGAACACTTCCCAAGCAACAGCCTGTAGTTTATCAGAATGGCTACTCTGAATACGTGTGCAGAGGTTGAGTGAGAACCCGAATGGTGTTAAAAACCCCCATAAAACACACACACAGGTTAAAAAAACCCACCTTAGTAACATCAGGAGAACAAATTTCGTGTTCTTCAGGCTGTCAGTTTCTTTGTGGTTATAAAACATGGGAGAGATCTAATGTTCTGTCTTTTCTAGGCCCTGACTTTGTGGTTTGTGACGAAGGACACATTCTGAAAAATGAAGCATCTGCTGTCTCTAAGGCAATGAACTCTATTCGCTCTAGGAGAAGAATAATTCTCACAGGAACCCCACTGCAAAATAATCTTATAGAATGTGAGTAGTCTGGTCTAAGAAGTGTTTATTTCCTTGATTATACTTCAGTCTGTTAGCAAGATAAAGACAGGTTTAGTTTGATTAGGAGAAAAGAATTTGATGCAGCGAAGCTGCCTGTGAGGTCTCTGTATCTTTATTTAGTTATGACACATTTATTTTCTGTTTGAATTAACCCCAGTACTGTGCTTTCCATTCTGAACAACTCAAGTGTGATCTTTTTGTCCTAGATCACTGCATGGTTAACTTTATTAAGGAGAATTTACTTGGTTCAATTAAGGAGTTCCGGAATCGGTTCATAAATCCGATTCAGAACGGTCAGTGCGCAGACTCCACTCTGGCGGATGTCAGAGTGATGAAGAAACGTGCACACATTCTCTATGAGATGTTAGCTGGATGTGTTCAGGTAAGAGCACCCAAAGGCCTCTAAACTTGTTGTCTCAGAGCTCCATTAACTCTTTTGACTTTAATATTTTCACTGATTCTTCGATCTCTGCGTGATTCATTGTGACTAGAGAAACTTACACTGGCACTTGGATAAAAACTAAAGAATTTGTGTATCCTAAGCAGGACACATCTATATATTAGAGAATACAGCTGTTCCTTCCTAGGGGAAGAGAAAATTTTATGGCAGAGAAGGGCATTAGTTGCTTTGAAATATTCTTATTTAATTTGATATGCGTGTTTAAAAAGCACACATTTAAAAACTCGACCGCCTTAAAACCTGCACAGAAATTTGGTGCTCTGTAGTTTGTCACTTGGTTATGAATTCCTCTTTTTTCTGATCCAAGAGAATCAGAACAATGGGGAAGAGGAGAGAAGAAATTGATTCACTCCAAAACGGTGAAGAATTTCTCTTAAGAACCTTAGATTTTAAAAAAAAAAGCAAAACTTCCTAGACTTCCAGAATAAGGGCTGGATGCCTTGCCCTTCAGTTAGCCTGCACCCTGTGGGCCATCAGCGGGGTGTTGTGCTTTGCAGAGCCCAGGAAAGGTGTGACACCCTGTAGGCACAGAGAGCCTCCTCCTGGCTGGGCAGGTGTTGGTGGCTGATTCAAGAGTCCACGTGAGCAGGGGCTGGGTGAGGCTGCCGTGGTGGGACGGTCCCACAGGCAGAGAAATAAGAAGCTTTATGGCAGTGTAAAAGGCCTCCTATCATAAAATCTCGGAAATGGGAATAGTACTGAGTGCATAATTCTGTACAGCAGTACAGGAACACGAACTTGAGAGACAGAATGGGAAGAGGAACATAAATAGCAAGTAAATTTGATGTGTTCAGATGCCATGCCCCCTGTGCTTGTGCAGCACTGGGCAGGTCCTGTCTGTGGAGAGCAGCTCTCCCTTTTGCTCACTGAGCTACTGTATGATTTCCTTACAAGAGTACAACTCTGTTGCCAGAGGATGTTCTCAGGAGCCGTGCAGGTGTCACCGTCACCAGGACCGAGAGGACCTGCCTGCAGGGGGGTGTCCTGCAGGAGAACCAGGGTTTGTGCAGCACAGCACAGGCAGAGGAGCTCTGGTCAGGGTCACTTCACCCCTCAGCCACCAGCGGTCTCTGATCAGGTTCAGTACACCACTTGGCTCAAGGCAGGGTAGAGAGATGTAGGCTCTGTTACAGAGCCGAAAGAAATGAAAATAGAAATAAAATTGCATTGCCCCAAGCAAGTGTTGAGAAAAGAGTTAATCTGGAGTGGGAGCCCCTGGTGAGACAAACATTGCTATTAGCTGCTTGACTTACCCTTGCTTTCACAGTAAAAGGTTTTAGTATTTACACTTAAATACTTGCGTATTTAGTGTTTCACACCTGCTTGAAGTGCCTTCACAGAAAAAGGGTTTAGTATTCTAAAAAAACCCACAACAGTAGTTCCCAGAGCAGCTGGAGTTGCAGGCAACTTTGCAAGGACTTGGAACTGGACATGGGGTTAACAGGTCATAGACTTTTGCCTCCACAACCACACTGAGTAGGTAAGATGGGTTCCTGCTGACAGGGCCTGTAATTGGATTGTCTTTTGTGGGTTATTTTTTCTCCCTCTGTGGTTGGAAAGCATCTGAATCATTGTAATTTATCCGTTTGTCGTTGAAGATGCCAAAAGTTCTTAAGCTCTTGGGAGTCATTTTCGTGTTTATGTGACTAAAGCACTGTTTGTGAAATTGCAGAGGAAAGATTACACAGCATTAACAAAATTCCTGCCTCCGAAATACGAGTACGTTCTGGAGGTTCGGATGACTCCGATTCAGTGCAAACTGTACCAGTATTACTTGGCTCATCTGACAGGTATGTGCTTACACTCCTCTCTGGTCACAGGACTGATGGGCATTTAATGAGGGACATTTTGCCACAGTTGGTGGCTTGGGGTTTTTGGTCGTGTTACTGGCTCTACAGATGTATTTTTCTGCTTCCTGTAAGATTCACTTTAGCTCTTGGCACTTGAATTGTAGGAAAACATTTGGGCTTTTTTGAGAAAGAAGATTAATAATAGCATTTCTTAACAGCAGTCCACCTTCAGGTTTTGGATCATAGGTGCTTCTTCCTTTTCTAAATATAAAATAGGATTGATTTAATGTCTTACTCTCCTGAGAAACAAGGTATTGACTGTAAGATTAGAGGGAGAGAGCACCGATTTGAGCTGTCCTGCTGTAAGCACTGCCAAGCCCTGCAGTTCCCTGCTGCCTTTGTGCCAGCTGAAGATGTTATTTGTCAAATATTAGCTCTTTTGTAGAACTGTCTCTTCTTCTCAAAACCCGTAAGTCTGCGTTTCACAATGACTGTGCTTTTCATCAGCTTTCAGGGAGACCTTGACTGGTCCGTCTTGAAAATTTGTGTCTTCCCCCAAAAATGTAAATTTGTTTAATTGAAAAGGTGTATAAGAGAAAAAATACCACCCTAGAATGTGTTACTGCGGGCTGCTGTGCTGGTCACTGCATTAGAGATGAGCCAGTGCAGCTTGTGATTGTAGTTCATCGAGGTGTTGGGGTATCAGCATGTCTCAGTGACACACACCGTGGGGAGGGTCATGCCCAGGAGCTCCTGGGAAGGTTCTCTCCACCCCACAGCCACGTCCCTCAGCAGCAGCTCTTGGGTTCTGGAGCAACTCGGGGGTTTTAAATACCATTTGTAATAATTGACTTAATGAATTTCATAGTCAAGAGTGTTAAAGGCACTGCTGGAGGATTTTGTGTACAGCATGAAGGAGGAACTCCCTTTCTGCAGTGGTTACAAAACGTCCTACATGGTTGGCTGGGCCAGTTTATTACATTTCATTTATTTTTTTTTGCACTTTCTAAACTACCTGTCTTAAAATGTTGCTGAGGCTTTTTTTTTAAACTATATTTTCCTGTTCTGGTTATTCTCCCAAGTTTAGTTCCTAGAAAATGAGTTGTGTCTCAAATTAGCCTCTGATGTGTAGCAGTGTGGAATTCACCTTTGGATTCTGGAGGGTGCAGTTTCTGACCCCCCAGGTGACCTGCCAGCTTCGTGACCACAGTTCTGCCTTCTGTGGCCTCTATTTAGTTCAGTCATACAGAGTTTTAAAAGTCCGTCGGACTTGTTAGGTTGAACCTTGCTCGTGGCACCTCTCTCTGTGACAGCTCACGGTGAGGGAGGTCAAATCTAAGGATCTGTTACTCTTACAATTCCATTTCCCCGAGATACTCCAAGCTGTGTAATTAAAACATGCTTTGGAGATGTTTAGGAGGATTAGCTTATGTCTTGAGCAAATGCACCAGATGAGTTCTGTGCTTGTTTTTTTGTAGACACTTGATAACTGCGGTGCAGTAAACACTGTTTTTTTGCAGGTTTGCATGCCTTAAATTGTGCACATAATAAATGAATAAATAAATTCCTTTCAGGAACCTAACGTGGTGCTTAATGAGAAATCAAGGCTAGGAAAAAGAAATTTAACTCTCTGAACACTGTTACTACTTTGCACTAATCTGTGTTTGGACAAAGAATGAATAGGCCGGGCTTTTTTTAGGGTTTTTACTGCAGCAGAATACTGCAGCATTGCAAGTCACTGAATAAAGGGAGCTAAAAATAGGAAGCCAAATTCATTGAAACCCAAATGCCAGTGTTATTTTGTGTTTTCCACCTTGGGCTGCTTTTACAAAACCCAAATAGACATGGATGTCTTTTTAAGAGGGTTTGGAGTCATTCCTGTGCTGAGGAGAAATGTGCTTTTTTGTAAAAACGTAATCGTGTTTCTCATTATCAAGAAAAAGAGGAAAATCTAATTTTGACAACTTTAACTAGGAAAAAAATGCCTGTGACTGAGTAATTTGAGCTGTTTTACAAGAGATGTTACAATATGATGTGCATCTGGAAAGAACACTCAGTGCTGCACTGACGGGTTGTTCAAAGGGGAGCAGAATGTGGCAAACTCACTTCAAGGTTCCACTCTAAAACCCGAACTTTATTGTCAGGTGTAGGTGGTGGCAATGAAGGTGGAAGAGGCAAAGCTGGAGCTAAACTGTTCCAGGATTTCCAGATGTTGAGCAGAATCTGGACTCACCCTTGGTGTTTGCAGCTGGACTATATTAGCAAAGAAAATAAGGTAAATTAGATATATCAAAATACTCTCTATTGAGAACTTTCCAAACAGGCTTTGCCAAGCTCTAGGTAAAGTTTCGTCAAATTAATGGAAATCTTTTGCTGTGGGGTAACTTTGCTGCTGGTTTTGTCTTATTTTTCTTTCTGGGTATGTTGTCATTCTTAAAACATTTCTCAAGGCCAATCCTTTGTAGAATTTACCATTGTTTAAATGAAGAATAAGCAGATGACTAAAGGTTTAATAAAAGGTTTTGGATGAACACATTTAATAATTTCTATGTTTTTTTTCTCTTTTTAGGGCTATTTTGATGAAGACAGCATGGATGACTTCATAGCTTCAGATTCAGAAGACACTTCAATGAGCTTAAGTTCTGATGAGTATACAAAGTAATTGAGCTTATATTTTGTTCGTTGGATTTATTTCCCTAATTGAACTGAAGTGATTCTTGTAGAAGTGATTGTTTGTTTTGTGTTTTGTGGATCTTAGAATATGTTCTCTAGCAGAGGAATTAAAAAAATAATAATGGGGTGTATAATTGTGCTTTTTCAGGAAAAAAAAATCCAAGGGGAAAAAGGTGAAGAAAGAGTGTAGCTCTAGTGGAAGTGGCAGTGATAATGATGTCGAGGTCATTAAAGTCTGGAATTCAAGATCTCGTGGAGGTGGAGAAGGAAATGCAGAAGATCTCTCAAACAACCCTTCATCGACCAAGTCAGATGAAGGTGAGTATCATACAGGATAAATAAATGTCAGGCAGCTTCATTTTGAAACAGGCAGTTGGAGAGGCTGTCAGGAATTCTGCTGTGTTGCAGAATGACCAATTCCCTAATTCCATATTTACAGCTCCTGCTCCTCCTAACGGGACACACATCCTGGAAAAACAAGGAGCATCAGTTTGGAACTCAGGGCTCTTGAGGCAGGGAGGCTGCACAGTGATTTTTTTTTTTTTAATTCAAAAGTACAGAATGATATAAAGTTATATCACAGGAGCTATGCTGCTTTTCATCTTCTTTTAGCCTCATTGCTAAACCGTTAATGGGAAGATTGAGAAATGCACATGCCATGATTTGTTGCACCTGGAATTTGAATTGGATGTTGAGCAAGCAGATATGATGCAGCAGGAATACAAGCCCTTCTTAAAGATCATTTAAACTTCTTACATTTCATTTTCGGATTTTCCTGTAATAATCTGGATATTGTCTTGTATCTGACATCACTGAGGCAGTTTTCTGATTCTGTCATTTCATGTGTGTCTAGTGATTTTCCCCAAGTAATTCAATTTTTTGAATTACAGTTAAGATGAGAATTCTGGGGTTTTTTGGTCCCCATACTAATGGCAAATGTATTGTAAATATGGAAGGGGAAGAGCATGTGTGTGTGTAAAAGACACATAGAGATTACATGTGTTGTTTCCATTATAGCAGGGTGAGTTTCTGTCTCTGGATCAGTGAAATGTTCACCTCTCCTGCAGCCTTGGAGTTGCTAATAGTGCAAATGCTGGTTTTTCTTTGTGTCTGTAACTTTTCATACCAGTTACATCTAATAGTGAGGAAACAATTCTGTTCAGACATCTCAAACCATTTAAATGGAGATCACGTTCTTATCTTCAATTTATTTCTTTTTAGGCAAAGCTGCATCCTCTTCCAATCCTGGTAGCCCAGCACCAGACTGGTACAAAGATTTTGTCACTGATGCAGATGCAGAAGTGTTGGAACATTCTGGGAAAATGGTGCTTCTCTTTGAAATTCTTCGAATGGCAGAGGAGCTTGGAGACAAAGTGTAAGTCAGTTCTAGACATGCTACTAATGACCTTATAAATATGTTAGTGTGACAGTGTTCTTCATTCACTCTTCATTATTCTGTAGCTGTTTTCTGAAGCAAGTGTGCATATGCTACATTCCTTCTTGTCAGGGAGTTTTCTCCCACGTGGCCAAGACTCCACCAAAGTCTTTACCTGTGTCTAGAAGGACTGTTTGTCTCAAAAACCATATCAGAGGGAGGAGGGAAGAAAAACCAAGCAGTACAATAATTCAAATAACTTCAGAGCTGAATTTTGTGTTTCCCTGTTCCTGTTTGCAGCCTAGTGTTCAGCCAGTCCTTAATATCTCTGGATTTGATAGAAGATTTCCTGGAGCTGGCTAACAGGGAGAAATCTGACAGAGATAAGCCTCCTATCTATAAAGGTGAGTGTCTCCCTGAACAACTGCAAAGCTCATAACTCTTTTACAAGTCTATTCAGTCCACAGGGAATGGATTTGAAGTAAGTATTGCATGCTCTGGACTGTTACTGAAGTTGGCAGGATTATTGGTCTCCCCTGCAGGTGGGCTCTGCTATCCCATTATGGACTCTTGCTTCTGACTGCAGTCTGTATCATCCGTGCTTGTTACAGCCTAAGCAGCTTAAATGTCCATCCTCTGAGAGGAGAGAGGGCATTTTGTTAAATCCTGTATAAAAGTGCTCTTACAAGCTGCTCTGTGGCAAATTCTGATCCGTCCTCCTGGCAGAGCTGACGGAAGAACGAGGGTGCTTTAAAGCAGCATGGAAAACGTGAAAAAATGTGAATTTATATGTAGGGCAGTGGATTGGTGCATGGATTTCATAAGGGAGCAAGTATCGAGTTAAGTATAATCCTAGTGATGCTCAGATGCCAAGGAATTTCTCACTCATCCTCTGCGTAGGATGTTTCTCCTCTTTACTCCGAGATGTTCCCAGAGCTCCTGATGATGCAGTTGATCCTTCCGTGGAGTTTCAGTTCCCACTACATGTGGATTGAAGAATTCCTTTGAGTCTGCCATTCCTTTCAAATATCTCGTGCAACTGTTCCACGTGTTTGCACTTAGAAACAAGAGGAAAGTGGCTCAGGGACAGAGACACAGTCACCTGGAGATCTCCAGGATCTCCCTCTCACAGATTTGGTGTTTGTGGCTGTGGCTTCCTTTTCTGAGCTTTTGTTACCTTCAGATGTTACAGGCTGTTTGGTTTTGGGGGAGTTTGTGCCTTTGGTCTGAGATGATGTTTTAAGGAGTGGGTTTTTTTCATGTGTGGTGAGACTATGTATCATGGCAAGAGTCACCGTATAGAGCCCTTCCTGAGATAACACTGTTTCTCAGCACTGATTGACTTGAGCAATGCTGTCTCCACAATATGCTGTTTTCTTTAAAAGTGATGGCTCAGTGGTGGTAGTTCTGTGTACACACACCTTGATGGCCAAAGAAAGCAAAAGGTTACTTGTGAACTGGGCAAATCTTCTGTCAGCAGTAGTTTTTTAGCCCAGTCTGGCAAGGGAAGTTACTGTAACTCACAGGGGAATTACGCTCAAAGATTTTTTCTGAATTTCAGTCCCAAAATTATTAGAGCTTGACTTTTGAAATTCCCTTTGGAGCATTTACTTACAAGTGCCTGTAGTGTGGGGGAGGCTGCCTTGCAGTAATGCTGCAACATGAAGCTGCACAGATCTCTGGGAGAAGGGCAGTTAATGCTGCAGTCCTAAAGATTAGATTGAACTGCAGCTTCATGTGACTACTGTTGGAAATTAACTTGGGCTCCAGGTTAAGGCATGTCCCTGCAAATGTATATATGTACAGATAGAACAGTGAAAAATCAGAGGAACGACCCCCAAAAGAGCTCAGGTATTTTTCAAATACTTCAATTTAAGTTTAAGCCCAGAACATTTCTTATAAATTTTTATCTTTACGTTCCAATCTGTATAAAACTGCTTTGAGGAGTTTCATTTAATAGCAATTAACCTTTCTGTAAAAAAAATAACAAAATCCTAAGAAGAAATGGATGGGGATAGATAAAGGTAAGATGATATTGGCATTTATTTTATTCTGGTTTTGAATAATTTTAGACAGAACTTGCTTAGGGTTTGTCCAAGCTGTTGCAGGCTTGTGGATGGTCATTGTAATCACAAATGCACTTGCTGTTATCTTCTGTCAGGGTGCATATTTTAAATCTTGTTATGCAGGTTCTACAACAGAAGGCAGGCACTTGTGTCCTGCAAAAATCTCTTGAATAATACCACCAGTAATGGTCTTCTCCTATTGTCAGATTAGTGTATTTTATGGTCCATATTTGTTCCTTCCTCCTTGGAGAGCTGTGAATATCCATTGTTCCCTGTCTGGTTCCTCACCCCCCCAGCATTCTGATGATTTGACTGTACCTTTTGCAGGTGAGGGAAAGTGGTTCAGAAACATCGATTACTATCGCTTGGATGGCTCAACCACAGCTCAGTCAAGGAAGAAATGGGCTGAAGAATTCAATGACGAAACTAACGTGAGGTGAGGTCTTTGCTGATAGAAATGCTTCATTTTCCCCCTTTTCTTTCTTTTGCTCCCTATTGCTTTGTTACTTGTGTTAGCTTAATTGCCTTAAGGATAGGCAACTAATTATCACAGTGCTACCACAGTTTGTACAGAAAATGTGCAGCGATATGTTAGTGACTTCTTTAGGTTAATTCTATTTGTCCTGCTCAGTACTTTTTCAGTGTTTCCATGCAGTTTTCATAGTTCTTTAGACTGTAACCAATTTAAAACAGAGAAAATACTTTTATTACAATTACTCAAGAGGATGTAAGGACCTAGGCAGGTCAGAGCCCGTGGGGTGTGGCCAGGAGGCAGCAGTCCCTGGGCCACCCAGAACCAGGTGGCTCCCTTCGCTGTCTCCAGAATTGTCTCCCAGCCACCCACTGCTGATCCAAGATGGGACTTGGAATTCACATTTGGATAGAGAGCTATGAACTTGTACAAGGTCAGTGAAATTAAGGAGCTTCACCTTCCCAGATCTGTTTAAAAAGTAAAGTATGTAGTTATGTTGCAGTCATTTATAATGGGCAGGGGGAAAAGTTAAATTAAGAAGTCAACTAATTCAATGGTAATACCTCTAAAGAGTTTATTCTGTCAGACATCTGTCAAGAACTGTTTTCAAGTTGAGGCTGAGAGAGATGGCATTCCAAAAAAGCAGATATATCAGAGACAGTGTCATTCTAGAGTAACCCTGAAAGTTTGCAGGCCAGGAAACCGTTTCAATGGCATCACATCTGCCTGTTTAAAATTATGGTTTATTGTGATGTAACTAATTTTATTAAAGCTTGAAAGTGCAAACCCCAAAGTTTTTTCTTCCCCTCCAGTTCTTGTTAACAGTTGGTTTGCAAAGGCCCTTCATCTGTATTTTTGGGAGTGGATGTTTTGCTGTAAGTGTTGTTCTTGTAAAATCTGCATCTGTTTTATGCTTAATGCATTATTTTAATGAAGTTTTTGAGCTATTTCAGTGCATGAACAACTCCATAGTAACACAGGAGCAATAGTTGTTTACCAAAATACTCAAATTTTGCAACTCTTCTCTGTTCCAGAGGCCGCTTGTTCATTATATCCACTAAAGCAGGTTCCCTTGGGATAAATCTGGTGGCTGCCAACAGAGTCATCATCTTCGACGCCTCCTGGAACCCCTCGTACGACATCCAGAGTATTTTCAGGGTTTATCGTTTTGGGCAGACCAAACCTGTGTTTGTGTACAGGTTTTTGGCTCAGGTGGGTCTCTGGCTGATGTCTTTGTGAGATTTGATGCTGCAGTCAAATCTGCAAACCGTCCCTGTGTGCAGTGGTGTTGGGGGCTCTAGTGACCAGCACTGATCCGCAGCAGCATTTGGCCACTGAAGCAGCTCTTGAAGGGAGGAAGGGGCAGATGAATAAGGACTGAAATTCTAGAAGTGATTTACACATCCAGACTCGGGGATCTCACCTTTTTTAACTTGCCCACCACTAAAAATTCGGAGTTGAGCAGACCCTCTAGAGGATGGTGGGTGTTTGGGAATAGCCTTGCTCAGGGCAGGTGCCTTCTACAGACCCTGCTCTGTGCACCCCTGATGGTCCCGCTGGAAGGAAATCAGGGCAGATAAAGGAATTTTTGGATAAAGGAATAAAAGGCATCCAGTCACGACTCAAAAATTTGTATCATGCCTGCAGATATTAAAGACGTGTAATAATTCTGATGAACACTGATCTGTGCTTTTTTGAAGTGTAAGGCCATTATTTCTGTTAGGCAGTGTCCTGCTGAATGTTCTCGTCCTTCAGGTGTTCCTGAAGACCTTTTCCCAGTAACAGCACTTAACCCTTGGTCGAGTCACCATTTCCATGCCAACTGTCTGTAACACATTACTGTCAGGAATGGGGTTTCTTTTCAGGCTGTTATTGTAGTTTTCTCTGTGCACTTTTGAACTGGTGATATCCTTTTAAAATCAGGCTGTTCAGAACAGGCTGTGCTGTTCTCATCCCTCTCACTCACCATCATTTTTTTCAAAAAATAAGTGATTTTCCTTTTTTCATCAAAGATCTAGTTTTTTTTCATACACAGCTGTGATGAATTAGCCTTGACTGCTTCCCTTCCCCTCTCCCCTCCACCACAGTGATACGGTGTCTGTTTTCCTTTTTACAGGCTGCTCAAAGCAGCAAAATAAGGTATATGCTGTGAAAACTGCCCTTTTTTTGGTCATAATCCTACTTTGGGGAATTGCAGCAAAACTGGATCTCTTAAAAACACTATTGAAAGAATAATTTTCTTACTCCAGTCAGCAGCTAGATGACATCTGTCCCATACACAATTCTTACAGTGTTTGCTTCCAGCAGGTTTTTCCTTTTATTTCTCAACAAAGGCCTTTTGGGTTCTTTGTAGGAACTTGGTCAAAGAAAGGAGGGAATCAGAGAACTGCTGTGTTGTTACTTTGGCTCTTTTCTGTCTGTAATTATTTTTCCCACATGCCAAATCAGCGTGTGTGTGTGTGTTTGTAGGGAACCATGGAAGACAAGATCTATGACCGCCAGGTGACCAAGCAGTCGCTGTCGTTCCGCGTGGTGGACCAGCAGCAGGTGGAAAGGCATTTCACCATGAACGAGCTCACGGAGCTTTACACCTTTGAGCCAGATCTGCTGGATGACCCTAACTCGGAAAAGAAGAAGAAGAGAGACACCCCGATGCTGCCCAAAGTAAGTTGATGCACATTGCTGGGAATTATGTGCTCTAAAGATGACTTGCATCTGTTCAGGATGTGAAATACCTCGTCTTGGAAGCAGAGCGTTGTTTTCACTGTAGAGCAGTGTTGGCCACCTTGGAGGTAACACAGCCAAATACATAATTAATGTCATAGATGGTGTAATGAGCTGGATAGGGAGGTTCCCTTTGGTGTAATGGACAGCAGAAGAGAAAGATGAAACTTCTAAGTCAAAACAAGCAAAGGTGTGCTTTCACATTGTTTGAGTGAATAGAAGTTTTACTGCATGAAACTGTGGAGGCCAGAATTCAGATTTAACATTGAGTGTGCGCTGGTGATCCCCAGCACAACCTCAGTTTGTGGTAACAAATCTGCGAGGTGACACTGTACTTCGAGGTCTGTTCTTTATCTGCCAGACAAGAGTCAAATTAATCTATGCTCTTCTTTCCAAGGCTTTCTGGTTTTTAGTTCCTGGTTTGCCTCTTCTTGAAGAGACCACTAATAGAGACATTGTAGGGGGGAAGTTGCACTAGGCAGGCAGGAATGAGCTCTAGGGAAAACAGTAAGTAGTTCTGTTAATTTATTCCTTTTTTCCAAGTCAGTTTATATGTAGGACTAGGCTGTGGGTTTACACTTTACCTTATGTATGCTGTGAGTGTCATCTGCTAAAGCCTAAGTCATCCTTTAGCTGGCGTGCAGTTCTCTTTGCTTCTTCCAGGGGAGCAGCTGGGACCGCTGACACGTCAGTGTGTCATTTGTGAAGTGGGTGAATTTCTGTGTTTTGGTCACTGCACAGTGTGTGGATGCGGGGAGGGAGGTCTCCCAGTTAGTAAATCTATTCATTTGCAAGAAAAAATGGTATGTTTTCCATTCTCCACCATCTGGAGCCCCCGAGAGTGCAGTGAGTTCTGGCCAGGCAGCACTGGCATTGTTGATTCTCTCTCGGTGCAGGGGTTTTCACTGTAAGCACTCAGCTGTGGGCAACTGAAAACTGCATCCTAATTTTTTACTTTGGTGTGCATTTTGATTTTGGCAAATGTGTTATTTTTCCCCCTAAAGCAGCTTCCTTTAGGTTGTAATTAACAGCATTTTATCTTTTATACGTTCTTAATTATTTCATGCCATATGCATTTGTGCCTCCACAAACTCAGAGCTAATGGTTCACCATTTGCTGCTACTTATTTTTAAAAAGACAGAAATAGGTTGGAAACCTGTGAAGCAGCTGAGTCTTTTTACTCGAAGCATTGATTGATCCAGTGCAATAATTACATTTGAAAGGTTACTTGTTTTCTTTTACAAAAATAGATTAATGGATGAATAGAATGTAAAAGAGAAAGTTCATAAAGTCCAAACTTGCTTTATCATTCAGTTTTGCATGTTAAGTGCATCAGTGTAAGGCTTGTATAAGTCAGGTTGAATACAAGCTTTTAACCATTTTCTGGCTCTAAACAGAGCAAATCTGTGCCCTGGAATTGGGCTTTTTTTCATGGTTTTAGCAGTGGACTTCTGTTCTTTTGAAGATGTGCATCTGAGTGCATGCTGTGTGCAAATTTCTAACCCCTTTTTATTTGTTGGTTGAAAAGGCTATAAATCATCAAGTACATTCATCTCATTTTAGCTGTATTTATTTCTTGAAAAAGGGACTTGGTGTTCCAAACAGCCTTAGAGAATATGGGAAGCTACCTGTTAACCCCCAAATATTCCTTCCCTGTCTCTGTCCCCCAGACTGGTCTTGGCAGTGAGGAAGGTCTTGTATTTTCAATTTATCCACAGTGAGGTTGTTGCTGTGCACACAGAGCAGCCAGTCCAGTAGTTGCAGTGACTCCTTCCTTGATTCCTGTGACCTGTTTAATTGAATTGTGGCTCAGGCCTTAGTTACCATGCTGTAGTTTAATCTTGTTTTACTTCCTGTTCTGTCTTTTTCCATCTAGCCAGTTCTCTAAAACCCTGCTGAAGCAATGAAGAGAAGTAGGAAGTGTTGCAGTGGGTGTTATTCTCTAAGCTATGCAAGGTTATTCACTCAGCTGTTCTTCATTTCAGTGTGATTTTAGCAAAGATGTAGAATTCAGCTTAATAGTTACAAATACTCTTAACAAATGAATTGAACAACACAGAGCATTTTTTTAAAGTTGGTTTAAGCCTGTTGATAACATTTTATTGTAACATCAAGTAATCACACAGCATTTAGAGATAAAAATTCTCTTTAGGATCGTGTTGCACGATCCTCTGATGCTTTGTCCTGGTGAGCTCAGCACCCACCCCATCCCTGCAGCTCTTCCCTGGAAACAAAGGCCACTGGAGCTTCCTTCACCTGTGCTGCTGTTCCATCACTGAGCTGTCACACAGCCTGAGCTGCTCCTCTGTAATTACCAGCAGAGCAAAACAGGCATTTAGGCTAAAAGGAGCTTTAGTTCTGCCTCGGACAGGTTTTGTCTGTAATTGTCTCCCTTTGCCTTCAGGCCTTTTTTGCATCTTCAAAGCAGAGTGTGTTGAGCAGTGCTCTGGCTGTGACTGCTCTGGGCAGGGAGGGACGGAAGGGAAATGACACTTTTAGTACTTCCACATGATTTTAGAGTGCCAGGGGAGACACAACCAAACACTGAGAGAGCAGATTCCTCAGAACATGGGTACAAAGAGCTTAGAAAATACACCTTTTAGAATTGCCCCCTTTCTGTGCTTTCTGGAGGGGATTTGGAGTAGGAATTCAGGGAAGTGTTTTGCATCTTTCTCCAACCATCTAAACATGAATGTGGAAAAAGCTGAAGGAACAAGAGGTTTTCTTCTCAGAGACCTTCTTGACTCCAGTGCTACCCCACAGTAGGAAGGTTCTTTACAAATCCTTCAGCCAGAACTCCTGTGTGTTGAGGAGGAGTTATTCAGAGCTGAGCGGTGGGGATTTCCTTGTAGGAACAAGATTTTGAATTCTTTTGCTTCTAATGGGTTAGGAGAAGACCTCCAGGGGCCTGAGGAGCTCAGGGGAGAACCCTGTTGTCCTTCAACCCCAACTCCAGAGGGCTGTTGCTCTGCCCTTGCCCCTCTGAAACAGCTTCTGCGTCTTCAAATACGTGAATACTTGGGGTTAACAGAGTATGTGTATTATGAATGTGGTCCACATGAATTATTAAGTTAGTCTTAATTTCCACTGCTTGATTTCATTCATCCCCTGTCCCTCCAACAGCTGGAAAGGACTGGTTTGGAATTTCAGTCCAAAAAGATGCACCAGGTGTCTTAAGACTGAGTAGTCACTGGGTCAAATATGCTGTACTTCAGTATAGAAATAATGACTGTATGATTTACAGAAATGATTAAATATAGGCCATGAGCTTTATGCAAATATAGTGACTCCTTATCTAACCCAAAGTAAAGGCAGCCTGAAAAAGCAGGTTTGTTGTTATTTTTGTAGAGTAGCAGTAATTGAAAAGAAGATTCTGCCGAATGTATGATGGTTGTGTTACGTTTTGCTTTGCTCTGAGTTTAAGGGTGGATCTGGAGCCTTTTTGCAAGTGAGGGAGATTTGTGACTGAGCTGCTGTTGGGGGGTTTTAAAGCGGGTTCTCCCAGACTCAGAACACTCTGCTGGGGCACTCGTGTGCTGGGCTGGGTGAGACTGGCACAGACCCTCAGCGATCAGTGTGTGGTCCCTGGCGCTCCCCTGGGCCCGGGGGGGACGCATTGCAGAGCAGTGGGGTGCACAGAGACAGTCCTGGGGGCTGGAACTGTTGCACCCTCTGTCCTGGGCTTGTTCTTCCCCACGCCAGTCTCTCCAGTGGGCTGGAGTCATCGCATTTATATTCACGGGAAATGGAACTGGGCTCGCTTGAGGTCGTGTAATATGGATTGGAAAAGCAGATTAAATCATGGTTGGGATTCAGCTGGGTATAGTGTATCATCATTTTATGCTACCTCAGGACATAGGCAGGGCACGTGGTTGACTCTAGTTCCATAGGAGGGGACAACTGTGAATTTTGATCTCAGAATCAGAAGAATTTACTGCTTATTTCTTTTTATTTTTAACCCCAGTGTTAAACATTCAATTGGTTGAGAAAAACTTTTTAATGAATTACAACACAGCTCACATTCCTTCATGGAAGATTTCCTTTCTAGTACATTTCTCTCTCCGTAACATTTAATTTCTATCAGGATTTTAAAAAGACAACCCCTTTTTTTTAGAATTCAAAACCTTTTTTCAGTCTCTCTTCATTTTTTCATTCATCACCGGGAGTTGATCCTAAAGCTTATAAACCAACTGATAGCCATTATCAACAGGCTAAACAAATTAAAAGACAATTTTTCTGATGATTTTTTTATGTGTAAAGTGGATTTGTTTTTCATAGTGCAATTAAACCAAAAGGTAGTTTAGTCCATGTCCCAGCTTTTGAGCTCCGTCATTAAAGTTAATGCAAAATAAAGTTTAGACAAAGAAAAGCAAACACACAGTTGGATGTAATTTAAAGCACATTCGAGGGCTGTGCTGGCCCAGGGAGGATGGATTATATTGCAGTGTGGTGTGTTCCCATGGCAGTTAATGCACACCCAGCTCCTCTGGGCCAGCGGCACGAGAACCCCCTTCCCGGGGCTGTTCTCATCAGACCCTCTAGGGCATCATCCTCATCATCCTTTGTGTCTCGGGCACCCCAAAGGCCCATCCTTTGTCCCTCGTGCCCATTAGCTGTGCAGATCCACATGGAGTGTAATGTTGAGGAGCTGGCCAGGAAAACAACAGTCCAAGTTCAGGGAGACCAAACAGCAGAAGGACAAAACGAAGACCAGCTTTTACATAATCGGTTAATAGAATTAAGTTTCAAAACACAAAGAAACAAACAACTTTCTGTCGCTGCCGTGGCAGAACCTCTGGTCAGGTCTTCCACACGCAGTTCCCAGAGTGGTTGCAGAAATCTGTTTGTTTGTGGGCACAGGCCATTCTTTCCAGTCACTGTTCTGGGGAGATTTTACAATGCCAGGGTAGGATGGGCTGGGTTCCCGCTCGTACAGATGCCTGGCAGAATGAGGTCATGGTGTGGAGGGGGCTGTAGGTGCTCTTGTAATTCCTGCAAGAAGTGTGGTCGCTGTAATTCCTCTCAGGCGTGGTCCAGAGGCTCAGTGATGTTTTTCTGTCAGGAGTTTTAGACTGAATGCTTGAGGGGTATTGGAGCTCACCAGGCTTGTCGGTGCCACGAGTGCGTGTGAAAGAGCAGTGTTGAATAATGGTCTCCAAAAGGGAGCTCCTGGGGCGCAGCAGGAGCAGCTTTTCATAGTCCTGCAGAAGTTTGGCTTCATCCTTTACAGCGTTACCTTTATTCAGACCAAGAGGCATCACTGAAAAACTGGAGGTGTTTTTGCTCAGATTGAGGCCTGCAAACCCGTTACTGCCTACCTTGAAACGCCAGCTTTTCACACTGAATTTCCATATCTGTTTTTGTATCACTTTTTAACTGAGAGATTCATCTGTCGTAATGTGGCATCTGCAGTCCAGACAAGAGCAGCAGCAACTTCATATTTTGGTTGGCAGCTAGTTTGGTTTGGCTGTATCTAGGAAATATTCAACATGCTGGTAACTCTATTTCAAAAAACAGTAATAGGACTTTTATATAATTTGTAGTATTAGAAATCTTACACTGAATGCTAAGCTACACTGGAGAGTCTATATATATGTGTGTGTGTGTACATATATATATATATACACACACACACAGGGAATCTGGGCTAGTGGAAGGTCTCCTTCCCCATGGGAGGGGTTTGGAATTAGATGGTCTTTAAGGTCCCTTCCAACCGAAAGCATTCTGTGATTTATATGTATTTTTATATATATAAAAACAATTAAGCATCAGGGATACTGTGGAATGTGAAGGTCTAAGTTGCAGCCTGCTGATCTAATCTGGTTCAGAGCAGTGACTTGACCTTTGTTACTGCAGAAGGGTGGGGGACTGTTTATGTTGATCCTAACATGTATCTCTGGAGTTTTAAGAGAGCAGTCTCTTCTTCAGAATGCTGATGGACACTTGATGGACCCAAAGTACTGCTCAGTGTTTTAAAGCCTGCAGAGATGCTCTTTATATATAATAAATGCAGATTATTGATAGTCCTCTCAGGTGTCCAGCCTAAGCAAAGGAAAAATCATTGAGGACATTCCATTCTTTTTAGGTTCTTAAAGTGCTTTTGTTTTTGTGGCATCTGAGTGCATTCCTGTGGTTCATGAAGTGATTGAACTGTCACCTCTGCAACAGATTGTTAGTCCATTCCCTTCCCTCTGAAGCAGATTGTACTTTTAAATTACGTCTGAGTTTCGCTGTGCTGTGCAGTCCTCTGAGCTGCTGTGTGTGACAGAGCAGATACAGCAGAGCTGCTGAGGGACACTCGGTTTTATCTCCTCCTGTGCACAGGACACCATCCTGGCAGAACTGCTTCAGATCCACAAAGAGCATATAGTTGGGTATCACGAACATGATTCGCTCCTGGACCATAAGGAGGAAGAGGAGCTCACTGAAGAAGAAAGGAAGGCAGCCTGGGCAGAATATGAAGCAGAGAAGAAGGTAAAGCTGTCTAATCAGGTTTATGTCTACAAAAATAACCTTTCCAGGCTTAGAGTACCAATTACCGACTTCAGTTTGTCTTGGGGAAATAAAATTGTCTTAAGGGCCAAGAAATGAATATATAAAGCAATCTTGGACGTACCAGAAAAGGACATAACTAACATGTCTTCTTTGCTCTTTCGATGCTGGTCCTTTCTGTGTATTTTCTGACATTTACACACACATCCTTTTTCTGTTTTATAATAAACCTCAGCTGGTGTCCTGTGTAATGGCTCTTTTACCATCTGAGGGTGTCCCTGGAAGGAGGTCTGTGGAGTAGCCACACTAACAACTCCTAGAACAATATTTAACCATGAGCATAATGTGACAAAAATCAGCAAAATTACGACAGGGTGGGACGTTAGATCTGGGATCCTGTTGTGGTGGTGCCCCCCAGGGATGTTCTCCATCTCTCTCCCCTCTCCCAGGACCTGGTGATTAGGGTTCTGTGTCCATTGTTTGGGATGTTGCAGCAGCTGACACTGGTTTGTCTGTGTGTAGTTGTTGTAGAAGGTCACGAATTATCAGAGTTACTAAATTGTAAGTGCATTTTGTGTTTTTAAGGGCATGACTATGCGTTTCAACATGCCAGCTGGGACCAACGTGATTCCCACAAATTTCAACTCTCAAACATATATTCCTTACAATTTGGGTGCTCTGTCAGCAATGAGTAACCAGCAGCTGGAGGTAAGTAGCACAGCATGTCTGTGTTGCTGTGGGTGTGCAGGGGTTTTCTCTCACAAATGAGGCATAGTGTCAGGCTTCAATACCTTTATGTAGCTGTAGCCTGTTTTTAACATTGTTTTGTGTGTGTGTAGCTGTATTGAAGTCTAACTTGCATGCACATTCTGGAACATCACCTGCATTCTTTGCAGACATGAATTATTATCCACATTTGAACTGTACCATCAGGGCTGTATGGCAGACACTTGCCCTGGGGAGCAGTGCAGCACTCCTGTGCTGGGGACAAAAAGAGCTTTTTATAAATACTGTCTAGAAATCGCCAGATCTGTCTGTGCTGTTCTGCTGCTCTGTGCTGGAGGTCAGTCCCAAAGAAGCTTAGACTCACTGACTTGTGCAAATTGAAAGAAAAATGTAATTGAAGTCTAAGTATGTACAGGAGAAAGATGAAGAACTTAGGAAATGATGGCAAAGAAATGTGTTCTTTGTGCTTTATAGTTGAATTTCTGGTGTTTTCTCAGGACCTTATTAATCAAGGAAGAGAGAAGGTTGTGGAAGCAACCAACAGTGTAGCTGCAGCAAGAATTCAGCCCCTTGAAGACATCATTTCAAGCATAGTAAGTGGAATAGTTGACCCTGGCTTTAGGTCAGGAGTGGAAAATGTTGAATGTTACCAGACAAAAATGTTGCTGCTGTATGTGGCCATTCAGCTAATTAATTGCCCTGTTGATGAATATAATTTCCAGTTTGCATTGACCTTTATGCCTGCAGCTTGCAGTAACCCTTAGTGGTGTCTGGGTGGCAGAGAGCTGTAGAGGACTAGCAGTTTAGATCCATTCTGAGAGTGCTGATTTCCTGTAAATGAGAATAACAATTCTGGGCAAGTATGTATTTTATCTTGGGGCCTGCCACGTTTCTCACTTGCTCCCAGTAACCTAGGGGTGTATTACCTTAATTAGCAGTTGGAAGAAGTGGTAACTCACAGTTCTGATTCTGGTGAAGTACAGCTTTGCACTGACCGGCAGCTGGGCTTGTTTAACTCTTGATGCCACTCTGAACGTGATGCAAGACTTCAGTTACCGTCAGGCTTTTGTTAAAACCACCAGTGCCAAGAAGGTTTTGGTTTCCTTTGCTTTTCAGTGGAAAGAAAACATGACCCTCACAGAGAGCCAAGTGCAGGCCCTGGCACTGAACAGGCAGGCGAGCCAGGAGCTGGACATGAAGCGCCGAGAAGCCATTTACAACGACGTCCTGGGGAAACAGCAGATGGTAAAACGTGTTCCTTTCCTGTGTCTGCCGCCCAGCTCCGAATTGGGATGTTGGGGGTGTTCGCTCCGAGCTCCAGGGCCATGTTTGGGTGCAGAAGCATCACTCACAGGAGGTGTTGCGGCAGGGCAGGGCTGTGCTGGAGGGCTTTGAACCTCCGGGAGAGGTTCGTAGAAAACAGTTCTCACCAGGTTTTTGAGTTGGAGTTGGTTTGCTGGAAGGTCATGAGGCTTAAAGAGAAATCTGATTCCCAGAGCTCAGACAGCCACTTACGAAACACATCTTAGAAAGTGTTGGTAATGTTGTTTTAGCTTAAAATTACTTTGCAGAATCTGAAAGTGGCCCAGATGATGTCAGTGGGAAGAGTTTTCTCTCAGGCAAACAAACACTGACAGTCCACATGTGGGACTTCCAAAGGGAAGATAAATAGTACCTGACAAATGATGTTGTAACTTATACCTGGGAATAATTTCAGTGTAGTGCATGTTGCCGTGGCAACTCACCTAAATGCTGCCTGCAGTACAATAGCCAAGTCATGGGAGAACTGAGCCCTAAATGGTGTTACTAAATGGTTTCTCCAGTAATGAGCTTGTGAATGCCATCACATTAGGGATGGTGATAACAATGGGGCTTTTTCCCCCATCCACGCTGTCCCTAACAAATTGATTTTAACTCTGAACCCGATACTTGGAGCACTGAGAGGGTCGTGCACTTACGCAGCTCTGCTTTCCCCCCACAGCTAATCAGTTGTGTCCAGAGGATCCTGATGAACAGGCGGCTCCAGCAGCAGTACAACCAGCAGCAGCAGCAGCAGATGTCTTACCAGCAAGCAGCCATGGGCCACCTCATAATGCCAAAGCCTCCAAATTTAATCATGAATCCTTCCAGCTTCCAGTCGATAGATGTGAGAGGAATGTATCAGTCAGTGTCTGGTGGGATGCAGCCACCACCCTTACAACGAGCACCACCCCCAATGAGAGGCAAAAATCCAGGGCCTTCCCAAGGGAAATCAATGTGATTTTGCACTAAAAGCCTAAAGGATTGTTAAAATCAGAGAAAGAACTTTTATTTTTTTAGGAATCAATGGCCTAACAGAACTCAACTGTAAAAAAAAAAAAAAAAAAGAAGTTTGGTTGCTCCCCTTAAATGCCATGTTCCATATTATTAGTGTTTCAGCTTTGTTTAAATAGGACATGATGTTTTCCCTGTTGTCAGTGATGTTGCCTAGAATCTTCTTACATATGTTGAGTACAGGAGATAACAAGTTGTTTTCAGTGAAAACAAGTCCTCCCGTTACAGTAGCATCTCCACAGGTTTCCTGTCTAAACTCCTACGCTTGCTTTTCATGGCTGCGAAGCTTTGGGAAGCTTAGGAAGGACTGCAGGTCTGTATGTTCACTCTGACATATGTGAGTTGTAAACAGCTGAGTTCTTGATTAGAGTTGATTCCTCAAATTATGGAATACTTTTCTGCTTACCCATTTCTTTCTATTAGTGGGAATGTTGAAACAGAGATAGTCCAGTTTCCTTCTGGGTGAGGTCTGGACTTGTGTAGATCATCTGTGCTGAATGAAACGGGAACTGAAAATACTCTCTGAAACAGAATTGAGTGCAATATTCGTAATTACTACTGCTCTGAACCTTGAGAGTCACAGAGACACTGTGCATCCAGCCTTAAACGTGCCTGGGGAAGGGCTGGCCTTCCCTGCTCTTCTGCCATTTCTTATTTTCAGTTCCATGTGATGGAACAGCAGCCGATGATCTCAGAGCGGGAGATGTGTTTCCTTCACACACTCATTTCCTTGATGCAGAGCCCAACACGGAGCACATTTCTGGTAACACCTTAGTGCTGGTGCTCCTGTCTCTCCCCATTGCCGGCAATGGGAGACAGGCCAACAACATCCAGTCCCTGGGTGTTGGGGTTAGAACAGTGATGGTGGCCACGGTCAGACCCTTTGGAGAAACCCCTCTAATGTGGCAGAACCATTGCCAACAGAAAATCAATAGACAAAGTGCTGCAGCAACTTCCAGAGCTGCCAGAACCTTGGAAGTACTTTATTCACAGAGTTTTGGTGATGCGCTCCTCCCCATCCCTTTGTTTGTGTGAAAATGCAAATTTGGACACAAGGAGCTTGGGTTTTTTGGTTCTGTTTTGGTTGTTTTTTTAATGTAGGCCAGAGATAAATTTCTGGTTTCTTCTATATCATTAACACTCTCTTTACCCGCACTTGTTGTGCTTGTGAGGGTCTGATTAAATACAAGTAGGGCTTTTCTTTGAGTAGAGTTTGGTCGCTTCTTACCTCCTCCTGATGAAAAGGTTGATAATGTGGGGGTGAAGGTCAGTGGCAGGAACATTGAGGCAATGGTGTCTGGAGAAGGTGGATGGAGGCGTCGGCTCCAGGCAGTGCTGGACTCTTCCCACTTGCTGCCGTGAACTGAACTCGTTTCTGGGAAGTCTCTTGCAGGAGTTTTGAGTTCTTGCCCTGGATGGACAAGTGGGTTTTGCATCTCAATGCGCAGCTCTCACCCGACGTTTCGGTCTGTGGTTGGCACGTGGTGTGTGACATGAACAGAGGTTGGTTGGTCTGGTGCAAACCCAGCTGACAAATTGCTGTCGTGGACTCTTCGATCACAAGATACTACAAAAGCCCCTCAGTGTGTTCTAGTGCTTTGCCAGCTCTGCAGTTAACTCTGATTTCAGGGGAGGGAGCAAAAAGAGACGTGTCTGCACTGGAAGAAACAAACTGAGAGGCTTTGAGACAAACGTCTGAAGGCAAATGTACTCTGGGCAACTCTCACCGAGATTCCCCCGTGTTGTGAATAAGAGAAGTACTTTCTACCAAACCTGGGAATGTTAAATGGAGTTTTACAGTAACTCAAAGACTTAAATGTAGAAGTTTTAGGCAACATTGAAAGGCACATTTTATTTCATTCTGGACAAACCCGTGGATAACAGAAGACTAATGCATAAGAAGGAATCTGAGCTAAGCATTGAAAT
The DNA here is from genome assembly GCA_013396755.1 of Sclerurus mexicanus. Taxonomy (NCBI): domain Eukaryota; kingdom Metazoa; phylum Chordata; class Aves; order Passeriformes; family Furnariidae; genus Sclerurus; species Sclerurus mexicanus. Next base: position 333,536 of record VWZF01004740.1, on the reverse strand, counting down.
TAAACCTGGACCACTTTGCGTAATGTTTCTCACTCGACATTTTAGCTGCATAACAATGTGCTTTGATTATAACATCAGGCTTTAACCAGTACTTAAAGACAGAACATACACCAGTAAGATAATAAAAGGCTCATTTTTATATTTGTTTTAGATGTTTTAACTAGATAAAATGGCTTAAGATGACGAATAAAAATGTTGCTTGTAATACAGTTTTGCCTGCTAAATTATCCACATTTTGTAACCTGTTTATTCCTTTGGATGTAAAGCGTTTTTGCTTAGTATCGTGATATTGTATATGTTTTGTCCCAGTTGTATAGTAATGTTTCAGTCCATCAACCAGCTTTGGCTGCTGAAATCATACAGCTGTGAAGACTTGCCTTTGTTTCTATTAGATGGCTTTTCAGTTCTGTATTAAATATCTTAAGTACTATAGAAAAGGTGTCCCCTCTTCCTATAAGGCTGTTTTGTAATATATATAAGGACTGGAAATGTGTTTTTAAAGAGAAGAAGCATTCAAGTATGACGATATACTATCTGTGTTTTCACCATTCAAAGTGCTGTTTTAGTAGTTGAAACTTAAACTATTTAATATCTCATTTAATAAAGTGACCAAAATACATCAACGTGCCCTGTGCTACATTCACAACCCAGTGTTAACTCCGAGGGACTCAGCCTGAGGATGTGTCTTTGGACATCTGTGCTGTGAGTTTAAGCTCTGACTTTTTTCTACAGCAACAGAGGTAGGCATTGATTTCATTCAGGGAAAATAGTTTGGTCCAGATTGTCAAATTATATTAATTAAAAGCAGCTTCTGCCCCTCTCTGAAGAAGTGAGTTATCACCCAGCAGTGAGATGGTCGAGTGAGGTGCAGTTCTGCATAGTCAAATCAGAATATCCTACTGCCGTTTTTTAACCTCATAATTGTACTTCTCCCTGCCTTAGTTATTAAATCCCACCTGTTGGGGAAAAAACCCCTTTCTTATGCAAAAGAAGCAGAACCACTCTGCACCGAGAAAATAAAATTTGAATTCATCAGTTCAAGAAAAAAATAGTTTTGAAGTTGGATAAATTTTCAATGTTTATGGGAAGCCAAATGTCCTAAACATTCCCAGCTGGAGGAGGATGGAAAAACGGTGGTGTTGCAGCACCAGCCGTGTAATCCCACAGCAGCTGAAGGTCCCAGCCCTGCTCAGGTGGTGAATAACCCCCTTGTACCCTCTGTGCTGTAGGACATACCCTGGAGATGTGGCACCCGCAGGATCCAATGCCAGCCTGTCAGGGAGAGCTGTGTTGCCGTGGAGGGTCTGGAGAAGCTCCCGGTGTGCAGGTGGGATGGGTGGTTCACCCGGGGTGCGACGCTCTGTGGCTGCTCCTGCGGCCACGGGGAAGGGCTGGTTTTCATCACTCACAGCTCCCGTTCCTGCCTTCCCCAGGGATGAGGTGGCTTGGGGGTGACGGGAGGAGGGTGTTGGGAAGGGGCTGTGCCCTGACGTGGGGACGCTGCCCTGGAGAAGGACAGGGGCTCGGGGAAGGTGGGGTCACCCCTCGGGTTCTGAACTCAGCCGCTTCCAAGGGCTGATCTCAAACGCCGCCCTGGTTTGGGTGCAAGGACTGGTGTGCAGAACCGCTCGAGATGGAGCGTGAGCCAGTAACCGGTGCCTGGGGTGCTGCCCAAAGCCCGCTCCAGGGACAGCAGCTATTCAGTAATTCAGTGGCACAAAGGGTGTTGCCCATTGCGGGCACGAGCCCACGAGCAGCAGGGCAGGGTCATGATCTGCCCCCCTCGCTCACGGGCATCGTCGTGCCAAATCCCTCCCGGTGCAGTGAGGGAAGAGCCCCGGACAGCTCGGTGGATTTGGCTTTGCAGGGCTCCTGCTCAAACCCAGCACAGGTACCAGATGACACCTGTGGTGTTTTCCATGATGAGAATTTAAGAGCTCTAGAGCTGTTACTTGCTTTGGGAAAAAACCAATAACAAATGCTATCCCAAGGGGTGCAGATGTCCTTTCTCTCCATCAACAGGAATTTCGGCCCTTTTCCTTCAGGAATGCTCCATCCCCAAGTGTCCTTTCAGGAACATCTCAGCCCTGGTCCAGCAGCTGTGGCACCTCTCTCTGGGTGTACAGCCAGGTGGGACAGCACCAGGAAGGGCACCTTCCCCGCCTTCCAGCACTGAGTTTCTGGACTACTTCTGCAGTTCTGGGCTCTCCATTGCTCCTTCCACAGGAGGTAAGTCTTTGGGGCTTCCTCTGCTTTTCCTCCTTGGAGACAGGAGCCCCGAGCCACCCATCCCACCCAGCAGAGCTCGCTGAGGGTGTGTGTATGCTGCCACTGGTGGGGCTGTGTCCACATCCCTCCCTGTGCCACGGCCGGGCAGACGGGCCCTGCTGCTGTGCTTGGCTCCACGCTGGCCTCGGGCAGGGCTTCCCCCCATTTCTGCTCCCTCCACAGTGAGACTCCAGCACTTTCCCACCTCTTCGTGCCAGCCGCCTCCTGCTCTGTGCAGCTGTCCTGGGATAATGTTTTCCACAGTGTGCCCACCCCTCTGGGCTGGAAGGAGACGGGTTGGAAGCCTTTTGTCCCGTTTGCCGTGGTGTTTCCAGACCTGCAGCCTTTGTGTGTAGAACAGCACTGGGAGTGGGGGCACCATGGGGTTCCTGGGGACCTGCACCAGCCTTTGCCTTCCCTCTGGGAGAAGTTTTCCAGCTGGCTGTTGTGACTTTGGATCGCATGGAAACCAGGGAGCAGAGATCCCAAGCAAGCGCTGACGTTTCCTGTTGCTGCTTCAGGAGCAGAGACAGCTCGGCCGAGGCTCGGTGTGCTGCAGGATCCATCTGCCAGCGCGGGGGCTCCTCGGGGCCCAAGGAGAGTCAGTGTCCCCAGGAGGGAGAACAGGAGGGGATGGGGCAGGGAGGGGAGCGTGTCCTCATGAACGCCCCGCGCATCAGTGGGTGCTCCCACAGCACTCCAAACACAGCCAGGCTGTGGCCGTTCACTCTGCCCTGCTCAGCCCCCAGCTCAGCCAGGTCACTCACAGCTTCGTTTTGTTGGACCAGGACCGAACCCAGTAAGTTCCTGGGAAAGAACCACCTGGGTGGGATTTAGCAATGCCGAATTCCCCCTTTAAGAGATGTCCCACATGGGAGATGGCACCAACCTTTACCGAGGAGTTTCCAGTAAATTCTTTGTGGCTTTTGCTTTTTGTAAGTTATCAGTCTTTTGAACCCAGATGGCAAGAAGGCATTTTACAGCATCCCCGGCGCCTCCGTTGTGGCAGGAGTTGGGTATCAGGTGAGCCAGTCCAACACTGCACCCAAAGGCCACATCATCTCCCCTCTGAGGTGGTGAAAAATGTACCTGGCATTGCTGAGATCAGGTCTCGACCTTCATTTTGAAAAGGAGCAGGATCTCAACCATGGGATTTATCTTCAGGTGCAATGGAAAGCCCTGGCTGGAGGGAGGCAGGATGGTCCTGGGGGGCAGAGGGATTTCCCTTCACACAGGGAGAGGTCAAAAGTGCACCTGAGGACGCGTCTGGTGAGCGCCCGTGCTCCCGGCATGGCGGCTGGGGATGGGATGTTTCAGCAGTGACTCAGAGGAAGACGTTAAATAAACACTTTTTATTTCAAACATCGGATTAAATTCCTTCATGTCTGGATCATTGAAGGTAAAGCTCCCATAATCTCCTCATTGCCATCCCCAGCCTGTTGTCTGGTGGCTGCTGGACCTGCTGGGACCGCGAAGGGACACGGGAGGTGGCAGAGAGGGTGAGACAGCTGGGAGGAGAGCTGGGCACAGGCTGCCGCTCCCCGCAGTGGTGCAGCTCGTGAAGAAGCTGGTGTGGATCATCCCTAGGTCAGTGGAATTGTCCTGGGAGTTCACAGACTGCAGCTGAAGGAGCCGGGGTTTTACCTTGACTGTTTCACGAGGAGGAGGTTGAGAAGCAGTCCTATGAACCAAGCAGTTGTGATGAGCAAAGCCCCCACCCAAAGCCACCGCAGCCGTGTTTGTTCAGACCTTTGCACCTTCCACGCAACCCCCACTTTGAGACCCCGTTTGATTCCAGCTCCTCCATGCTGCCAAGTGACTCTGCAACTGCTCCCACCTTGTGCTGAAATCCCTCTGCTGATCACCGGGGACAGAACACAACCAGGGATCGTTCCTGGATCGCTGCATGCAGTTCCATGACAGACGGGGGGCACAGGTGTCACCGAGGGCGCAGGTGGGGCTGCCCAGGGGCACCTGCACTGCAGAGCCACCCCCGGGAGTGGCCCCAGCCTGGCTGGACCCGAAAGGGCTGCAGCTCTTGGGGCAGAGCCCAGCTGGGGGCAGAGCAAAGGCCACGGGACTGCGTGACGGGCACCGTCTGCAGAGGAAAATGCCACGCAGCTGTGAACATCCAGGTGCTGCCTGCAGGGACGATCCTCATCCTCAGGAGGTGCTTACAAATGAGGGGGTGTAAAATTGCTTTCTACTTTCTCTTCTTCACTGATTTTCCGTGGTGCGTCAGGTGAGTCTCCTGAGAGGTGTGGTGCTTTCACTGCGGCAAGGGCAGGTCCATCCAAAACGCAGCAGATGCTCCAAATGCTTCTCCTCCTGGTTGTGAACGGGGCAGTCAATCCACAGTCACACCCCAGGTCACTCAGGGGCCCACAACTCCTGCCTGGCACTTCCCAGGCTCCTGGAATTCCATGTCATCCTTCTGCAGGCTTGGTCATTGATCTTCACCAACCAAAGCCCTTTTCGAGGCGGTTTTAATGTTCATAGCGAAGGGAAATACTGGGTTAATTGTTGAAAAGAGCCAAAAAAAGGGCTAGCAAGAAATCTACAATATAAAGACAATTTTATTGCCAATAAGCTCTTAAAACTCTTTTTTTTTCCCCCTCTTTCAGTAGGACCTTATTCTTCCTGATGAAAATCCGGTCATAGCATCTCTCATTAAAAATAAAATTATTTTGAAATAAATAAATATATAAAATAAATATCATATACATTTTATAAATAGTTTTGTCCTTATGCACAGTATCCATGCTTACATCTGAATAATGTTCCTTGCCCCAGGCCGACCCCAACAGCAGGAAGAACTCTACACATCAGGACCAGTCCGCGGAGCATCATCCACGTAGCAAACTCCCCTGCTGCTGGAGCAGGGCACCACTTACAAGGCTCTCCCTCAGCAGGGAGCTATCCCAGCTCAGCAGCAGCGTCTGCAGCAGTTCTGTGATCTTTTGTTCTCTTTCCTTCTCTTCATTTTCAGGTTGGTTTGGGATTTTTTTGCCTCCCCTCCCCCGTGGCGATCAGGTTTGCTCACCTGCTTGCTCCTTTAAGCAACCGTAACGTTGAATATTCGGCCTCTCGTGTAGCAACCGGGTAAAGAAAGTGAATGCAAATGAAAGATTAAATGTAGGGTTCCCTCCCTTCCCCTACCCCGCCCCATAAATAACCCAGGTTCGATATACGCTGGAAACAAGGAGGAACAGCAGTGTCTGAATTCAATGTAAGTGCTTCCCTAGGTCATCTATGCTTACAGGAATGATGGAATGACTGTTAATGGAGTGCTCTGGGAAAAAGCTTGGGAGCCCAAGTATGTACACTGGCGGGGCGGCCGCAGAAACCATCACCTGTAGTGGAAGAGGTCTCTGTACGTGGCAGGGATTTTGGCAGGGTCCACAGGCCGGGGTAAAAAATGGGTGAACTTCTGGTGTCTCTTAGTCCTGTAGCCCTCGCGGGGGGAGCCATCCTTGTTGAGGGCCACGTAGAAGTGCCGCTCCGAGTCGGGGTGCTTGTACAGCGTCGAGGCGTACGTGTTGTACCAGTTCTCCTCGAACTGCTCGCGGAAGACGCACTCCCGGGTGAGCTTCTTCTGCGGGGACGGCGGCGGGAGGGGAACACAGAGACACTCGTGTCAAACATTGAACAGAGAAAAGGTTTTCCCCCGTCCTCACTTCATCTTTCTGTAATTCTCCCTCCCAGCTGCCTCCTCCCGGCTCCCCTGAGGATGGGGACGCTTCCCCTGAGCGAGAACTGGAAAGGAGCACCAGCTGGGACCCAAAGACCACTGGAATTGGAGGAGAAAGGAGACAAAAGGAGGAGGAGAAGGAAGGTGTGCGTTTTGTCAAGGTGCCCGTAAATAAATCAAAGAGGGCCACATCAAAGCTCTAAACCTGCCAGGCAGGTGCCTGTGCTGGGGTGGGAGTTTGGAGCTTGCTGGGGTGGCCGTGCTGCCAGGCAGGGACACGTCCTGTGCAGGGGCTGCCACCTCCCCCTGCTGCAGCCCCATCTGAGGTGCCACATCCCAGAAACCTTCTCGTGGGTGAGAAAGCAGCAGGCAGCGTATCTGAAGGGCCTGACCAGGAGACCAGGAGCAAGCACTGCTGTGCAAGGTCAGGGCACAGGTCTATGTGCTGCAGGTAGGAATGAAAGCATTCCTGGGTGTTTCATCTCCTGGTGGGCTGGTGAGCTCTGCTAGGAGGCCGTAGCAAGACCCAGAGGGATGGGAAGCAGTGCCCCGAGGACACCAGACCCCAGGGCAGATGTGGGGTGGCAGTGGGAGATGTGCCAGCCCAAGGCTGGTGCATCCCAGGCCGGGATGGGGGGTCGGATGGCACCGATGTCCCCACAGCCACAACCAGCCTTTCCCCCCAGCCCTAGCAGCCGGGGCTGGCAGCAGCAGCTGTTCAACAAGGGCTTTCTAGTTTGTGCCCTGTGCTCCTTCCTTCCCTCCCTCCCTCCGGTCCCCACGTGCCAGCTACAGGGCTGTGCCCAGCTGCAGTGGGGAGTGGGTGTGTGTCCCCTGCCCCACAAGGACATGGGGGTGGCTTTGCCAGAGATCGCAGAGGGACCGGGCATCCCGTGCCATCCAGCAGGGAGGCTGCCAGGGGCACAGGGGAGCCCTTTGGGATGAAGGGCAGTCTGCAGATGGAAGGTGCTATGATATTACACACACCGTACTACGCTGTAAGCTATCTGGGCAGGGAATGTGTCCTATCCGCGGCACACGGAGTGCTCAGTAAATGTTACTGCCTCCAGGAGATGTTTTGTAATATGATCCAGGAGCTCACCTGTGCTCAGAACCTGTTTTCAATGTTTTGCTGCTAATTAAATAAACCCTGAGGTGAGCTGTGAGCCTCCCAGAAGCCCTAGGCCACAGCTCTGGCCATTTGAGACCCAGGAACCGCAGGCTTCTCTTCCCAGATCTGTCAATACATACAGACTGGTTTTTCCCCTCCCCTCAGATGCCATCTCTTTGGAATATGTTGGAACCTGAGCACTGGCTGAACTCATGTGCTGCTGCTTTGCCCCCATTCACCCACGCTTCGCTGGGCACTTTGGAGTACAGTGTTTGTGGAAAATGTTTGGCGAGTCCAGGGCGACTCTGCAAGGTGTGATTTATTCCTGTCCGAGCCCTGGGATGTCCCCGCTGAACCTGACACCACACAGGCAGCGTGCAAGGTGCTGCCCCGAGTATTAGTGGCACTCCTGAGAGTGTTGGGAAGCTCTGCAGAAATGTTGGCACGAGGTTAACAGGGACAGGCTGTGTGTCCCGAGGGGACTCCACGTGTCGCTGCGGGGATGGCTGGCTCTGGCTGGATGGACACGGATCAGGCAAAATTGGCACAGAGGGAAATAATAAACTTGCTGAAAATTTAAAAATACCGCTGTACTGTGATGTCCCAAAATACCATTGTAATGCTAATGCTGTTGTCAGGCTGTTTTATGGACCTTTAATTAAGAATACTGTAGTGGCTTTCGAGTTCGAAAAGCCATCATTGTACAACCCACGTGTCCCAGATTTTAAAACTCCAGGGTTATTTGGGGACCTGGCTCGTGACTCCGGCACAGTTTGGAGCAGCAGTGTCCAGTCAGGGAGCTGCCTGGTGCACAGGATCCCAGAATGGTTTGGGTTGGAAGGGACCTTAAAGATCATTTCATTCCAGCCCCCTGCCATGGGCAGGGACAGTTCCCAAGATTATGTCTTCAGGTCAATTCTGTTTCCAGATTCAGTGCTGTAAAATGTTATCCTATTTTTGTTTCTGTGTTGTAACATGAACACAGGCTCTAGAATTTAATTAACCCATCGTGAAACTCGATTCACAAACAGAGCTGCAGGGTTTGAAGGCAAAGAGGGACCTCACGTCCTCCTTTCCAGCAGCACAAGTGAAAAGTGTGACTCCAGGAGCTGCTGAGCAGCCTCGGGGTTTGACAGGAGAGGTGTTGACCCAGCCCTGCTTTCTGAAGTGTGCTTCAGGATTTTTTGGGCTTTACGGAATCCTGGTGATTTTCATCTGTCATTTGTAATTTAATCAGTTTGTAATTTAACAAATCATTTGTAATTTAACCACTGTCTCTGCATTTAATGTCTGTTTAGGGTAGAAGTTTTTACAGAAGTGAGGTGGGAAGAGCTATCAGTGCTTGCTGGTATTTGATTATCAGAGAATGATGAAATGGTGTGGGTTGCAAGAGACCTTAAACATCATCTCGTTCCACCCCTGCCACGGGCAGGGACACCTTCCACCAGCCCAGGCTGCTCCAAGCCCCGTCCAGCCTGGCCTTGGACACTCCCAGGGATGGGGAGTCCACAATCTCTGTGGGCAGATACCTCATATAAACATCAGCAATTGAAAGGGTCTGGGCAGTCTCAGGTGCAAACGGGGGAAGGAAAGATGACGGAAATTTGTGACTTACTGTTTGCTAAGCAAAGGATTTCTGAAGGCTTCTCTGTGCACACAGTACATGAGTTTAGATTTTTACACTGTGAGATTGAGCTGGTTTGGTGAGAGGAAGTATGTGCCTTCTGCCTTGGCTTAAAACTGGTTTATTTTATTTCAGTTTACATTTACTGTGATCTACCCTTAAAAATCAGTATCCTCACCCAGGGCAGTGCTAGGACCTAGGAAGAGACATTTTAAAAGATCACACACAGGTGAGGGGTTGAATTAAAGGCCTCGGGGCACCTGAAGAAAAAGCATCAATGAAGTGCAGCAGCCACAGGAAAAGAAACTTAGAATGGCTCTCTAGAGCGCAATTAAGTTTTCAAAATAGAAGTGATGCTTCTAGCTAACTAGAAATAACGATCTTATATTGAACTGAGCTGAGTAATTGGGAATTGAGTTAACCTGCAGGAAGAATCTCTGCTCAGCTGTTAAAACCTGGCATTTCGACTGCAAGTCATAACACTTAAGGAATTTACACTTGGGTTTTTTTGTCAAAACAGGGAAAATTGTAGTCTGAAAAGGACACTTCTAGGAAATTATGAGCAGCAGCCCTAAACTCCTAAAAGGAGTTGCAGAGAATGTTGCAATAACACTCAGGCCCGAATTTCAGCTTCTGCTGGTTCCAGTCAGAACACGAGGATAAAATCTGCAGACGGGTGCAGACCCAGGCCAGGCAGAGAACACAACCATCGTGCCACTCAGGCTGGGAAAACACGTAAGCATCTCCTGATTTTATGGTGAATGTCCCCCTGCCTTTATCCGGCCACGGCCATGCTGTTCCCGAAAGCCAGACCCTCGGGTAGCGCCCCATCCCATGTTTATGTTGGAGAGCAGTGGCCCCACGGGCAGGGTGGGCTCTGTGGCAGCCCAGGGACCCCGGAGGCCCGTGACAAATGCAGCCCAGCCCGCAGGGCACGATCAGCACACGCTGAACTTACCGACCCATACAGCTCCCCTCTCTCATTCATGCCGAGGTAGAGTCCGGAGTCCACCCCACGGATGCTCACCAGCCCCACTGCCAGGCTGATAAACTCCAAAATCCCTAAAACAGAAAAGAGCTGCGAATCACATGGGGGACAAAACCAACATCACTCTCCAGCAACAAACGCAAACCAGCCTTTTCCAGTCTTTGCAAAGTTTCCTACAGACCCTGTCCTCCTTATAAATAACAACACTGTTCTTAAAACCATAGTTCCACCTGTGTGCAGTGTTCCGATTTCCAGCCTGGGCTTCTTCCCCAGCAGTGTGAATTTGAGTTGCCAACAGGGACTTCCTTTGCTAATGAGAAGAGCTTTGCAAGGTTTTGTTGTTTTGGGTTTGGATTTTTTTCCTAATCATCACCAAGAAGACAGATGTAGAAACGTGTGCCTGGCTACTAGAAATTTCAAAAGGCTTTTACCCTGTTGGTTTTTATTCTTCACAAAAAGGAGCGTGTTGTGGGTCTCTCTGATGAGGTTTTTTTGATAAGAGTGAATCCTGTTGGAAGCTGCTAGTTTTCCTCTATCCTACAGAGCAGAGCCAATGAGGGTCAGCTCAGAAGCAAGAATCAGAAACCCACGACAGAGTGATTTTGGCTTCTGTTTTGAGATGATAGTTCCACACGTTCTAAGGTGATGAGTTCAGTAAAAAGTAAGTAAAAAGCACTAGAAGAGATGTTTGTGAAGGCCATCTTCATCCTGGCACTCCAGTGGGGTACTTGACATCCCCAAATGTATGCAGAAGCCACAGGGATAAAATCCAGCTCCAAAGCACAGAGGTAGAAATGCATCTTCCTCTGCAGCCTTCAGAGTCGTGGCACTGCCAGTGCTTCCTCCATCGCTCCCTGTCACTGCCACCCCTCCTGCCCCACGTCCTGCTGCCTGCCCCAGCTGCCTGCCAGCCTCCTCCCGCTCCAGCAGCATCTGTCCCACTCATCCCCAGCCCGGCAAGAGGAACTGTTTTACCCAAGGGCTTCAGCCCGTGATGATGATGTCAGGTACTTTAATAATGAGGGGCAGCCTCCTTTGCTCTGGCAAAGCCTTAGGCCGGGTCTGCCTGCTGCACCCCCACTGCCAGGAAGGGGGACAGCAGCTGTTTCCGTGGGGAAAGACTTGTAACAGGAGAACCCTTGGTGAAACGCTTGAAAGCAAACAGCTCCCACCCAGCATCACGTGTGGAGACCTTCAGACTTCCCAGGAAAGCCTCCTGAAGGCAGTAGTGGGACTGTGTTATTCCAAATCTCACACGGTCTCCAGCTAGAGGTCACGGGCAGCCTTTCCCCATGTCCAGCGCCGCATTAATTAGCTGGGAGGTAGAAGGAAGAGGGTTTTCCCCATCTCATCTAACAACTGGATGTCTCCATTGACAGGAGAAAGTTGCTCTAACCTTTAGCATGGTTCCAGGTCTCCTAATATAGCTCCCAAAACATCCAGGCCTGAGCCATGGCCGCTCTGATCAGGTTACCTCCCAGAGCTCCTCCGAGAAGTTTGCCCCGGTCCGACAGCACCGCGTGACGAGCGGCCACCCGAGCCAGCCGACCTGAGCAGCAGCCTTGGCTCCCGCTCCCGCTCAGCCCAGAGCGTGGCTCCTGCTCGGCCAGGCGTGTGGGGACTCTCAGACGACGCTGCATCACTGCCTAAATATAGGGCAGACCAGGCAGTGGGCACCTCTGTGCCCCTTTGCCCAGCGCAGACTCTGCACTCGGGTGCTGGCAGCTAAGCTGGCTGCGGGAACCAGCCTTCCTGTCTTCCACCAGACTTTCTGGCCTCCTTTTGCCCTGCCTACCCTGGGGTTTGTGCATTGAATCCAGCTCTCCCTGCACCCAGGGGGTGCTGAGCGAGGTGAAATATGGACTTGAGAGCAGCAAATCCTGGAGACGAAAAGGGAAGCAAGCAACACAAAACATGCTTTATGGACCAGTGCAGATGTTTTACAGGCAGAAATATGCCCAGCTACATGGCCCAGCCTGAGGGCATATCCTGCCTTCAGAGCCACCAGGAGCAGGCAGGGAAGGCAGCCTTCCCAAGCCAGGCAGGCAGACCAGACCCTGGCTCCTCTCTGCTCAGTCCTCAGTAGTTACTGCAGTTTTGTAGCTGAAAAGAATCCCAACCACGGAGGGAAGAAGTGCAGGATGAAGGGGGGTCTCCTGCCTCCACTCCCCGTCAGCTCTGACACATGATGGAGTAACTGAACTGCTGAATGCTCTTTTACCATCCGCGGGACAGAAATAACCACAGCCACTGCTGGAAAAGAAGGAGTGAAGGAAGATGGACAACAACTAGGGAGAGTGTAAAAAGTAATACAGGAGTACAGAGCTATCCAAGAACAGTGGAATCTTTTCCGGGCTGGAGACAAGTGGATGTTCAAGTGAAAAATACCATATAATTGGAGAAGAGTAGATGGACCTTCCTACAGGTATAATCACAGGCCTCAGCACCAGTTTCTGGGGGCTTTTTTTGTCTTCTGTCACCTCTGAGAAGCCGGAAAATGCTGCTGATTCCATTGAGAAACCGAGGCGTGTCTGAGGCAGGGGAACCAAGAGCTTTCCTTGAGTATGCCCACAAGCACACTCTGTACGAGGCACATGAATCCTGGTCTCCAAAGACCTGGTAAGGACCAAGCCAGGAGCAGCATCAGCGTCTTTCCTCTCTGAGCAGCAACGTGAGAACCCCTCGTCTGGTGCAGGTTGGACAGATACTCACTGGTTTTGCAAAACATTTCTTCAAGGTGTGCCCATGACAATCTCTCCTAACGATGTCCCTTGTAATACTCCCCTTTTCTAATCTCTGAGTGGCACTTGAAGACATGCATGGAAGATGACTGTGTTGAAGCAGCATTAAGAACGTAACTTAAACCCACAGAAGTCAGGAGACAGAGTGAAGGCTGAAAAAATGTGGGCGGATATCCATCCTGTCCTTAACTCACTCCAATTCCAGACAAAATTGCAGCTTCGTCCATCTGATCTCCAGCAGCACAGGGAGTGGCCACTGGGGCCAGCTCAAGAATTCTCTTTCCAATTGTAGCGGTGTGTTTTTGTGGTGGAACATGCTTTTTTTGCCCCCCTTTCTTTTCTTTTTTCTCTCCCCCAGGACTTGCCTCTTTTTTTTTCTCACTTTCATTATTAATTGTTTGTTCCTTGAGCCTTTCCAGATAAGACTTGGAGAGACTTGAGACATCAACTGGATTAATTTACCACCAAAGCACTGAATAATCTCCCAGGCTTTGCTGTGGCTGGACCCCCACACTCTCGCCTTACTCTAAACCATCCCTCAAAGAACAGTTCAGCTCCCTGCACCTGTCTCTTCTTACATGACCATATTCAGGAGCCGGGGTACAGAAACATCAGATGTTGTATTAATGACTACAAACCCAAAGCTCCAGCTAAAAACCTCAACAACTGTTCAGCAACAGGTGCACTACGGTCTGAATGTCAAACTTGGAACAAAACTTTCTCTAGAGGTTTCAGCAGCTTCTCTCGGGGTCTGTGTAACAGATCCACGAGCAGGTTTGTACCCGGGAAGAGCTTTGCTGGCTGCCTTTACTCCTCTGCAGCGCAAACTCCAGGTCTCTTTCTCTCCTCCAGTGCAGTACCAGTAGCATCGTTGAGTTCACTTGTTTAATGCTGCTCTCTGTAAAAGAGACACAAGGCAGAAAAAGAGCAGTTCCTCCTAGAAGAGACTTCCCTGAGGAATTTCTCTTGGTTCCATTCCGAGAAGGGTTATTATAGGGGTGCTGAGGTCAGTCCAGACCCCCTCCAGATTTTGACTGTCCCTTATTTGTTTGTAGAGGAAGGCTCGAGCAGATGCAGTGAGAACAGATACATTTTTGAAAACACTTTACTCTTTCTGGGACGACTTTGCCAGAGCTGCCAGTTCAGAGAGTGAATTTGGGCACTTCTTTAGTGTAAAAATGAGCTTTCTTCCAAAAATCCCAGAGGGCTTCACCACATTTTGGTTTAAGCTTCCCATAGAAAAAATAAGCTGTGCTCCATTGTTCTTGCATGAATCTGTGTTTTTACAAGTATAAAATATCACATTCCAGAAGACAGGTGTGATTTAGGATGGCTCCAGTCCTTGACAGATGAGAGGGAACAGTTCCTGTGATTGCCCGGGCAGTGTGAGTGGATGATACTGCCACCTCCCCTGTGTCCCACAGTCACATCCCCAAATGCCGTGGTACAAAAGAATCCCACCCTTTAACCTTCACTGTGGGACCTTGGGACTCTGTTCTGCGTCACTGGGGCTTTGGCTCGCTATTTTGCCCTCTGAAAGACGTGGATGTCTCGGACATCTGGTAGCTTTTGGGATGGCTGTGCACGGGAGGGTGCAGATCCTGCCTGCCTGTTCCTGAACCTTTTCCAAGTTAGGAGGTAGGGATGCCAAGTCTGTTCTGCCCTACATCTCACCTGCAGCTGGACTCGTGCCTCAGCTGCATTGTCACACCCATCTGTGGAGCACGTTAATTACCCACTCACAGTATCAGGGAGCGCCTCCCAGCCACGGGGCTTGATCCACAGAACCATTATGCAGGACTTTTAAGTATTTCCCCAGATGCCCCAAGATTTCAGGCAGCTTTAAACTTCTCCCCCGAGCCCATCGTCTAGCTCTGCATCCCCCGCCACAGTTTTGGGGTCCCCAGACTTGCTCAGGCTGTTACTGCTTTCTGAGTGCTGCATGCGAAATTTAGGAATGCATTGATACATGACATCCTAATATGAACCATACCAGTAACATTGGAATTTAAATATTCATGGCTACTGAACGCAGATGGTGAATACTGTGTGCCAATACTTTATTGCTTTGAGTCTCTGCTGAAGTGAGACTTAGTCCAACTTTATCTGAATACAAGGATTCCAGTCTAATCCTTTGGGGCTTTGTCTTGCAATTACAACAAATAACTATTTATTTTACACTGCCTCTGGGAAAACCCCGAAGCAGAAAACTATAATATCTGAAGTCTGGTCTAGTTTACAGAGCTGGATGCTGACTGCTAAAACACTTAGGGAATGCCAATGTTTCGAATGCACTGTGTGACTTAAGCTTCAATGTGCAAAATTCATGAAAAGTTTTAGCCCATTTAGCACATTTTTCCAGGTTTCAAAATGCACTTGTTTTACTCAGTCTGTATAAAAAACGGACTTGAAACAAATGCCGCTGTTTGAAACTGGCTGTTTGCTTGTAAAAAGAACTGATAGTAGAATAGAAACACTACGTGGCAGGTTGAACTAAAACCAACCAAATGCTTTCAGTTCTTTTAACGCAGAAATCCAGCGTGGAAGGTTAAAAGATGGGTGGTTTTGGGAGGTAATTAAAGAATGCTTGCCCCATGAGCAAATCAGTACCTGACTCTGACCCGCGGGTTATGACTTTCTTGTTGATTTAGGCAGGGACATGCTATGCACACACCTGGTGTTTATGGAAAGCACGGTGCAGAGATAAGCTTTCCCAATTGTTCCAAAAACCTGCCTTACACTTCCAACAATAGCAGCGCCAGCAGTTCCCGGAGTGTCGGAAAGGACTGGTTGCAAACAAGTAAAGGCAGAAAAAAAAAAATAGAAAAAAAAATTCCTTTGACCGAGGAGTTAAGTCACTCGAAAACTATAAAAAGTCTTGTGAGCACGTCTTGCAACCTGTTGACAACAGAGCTGAGATCACTGGCATGGGACTTGTTGATTGCTTACACAGACACCTGCACTAGATGCTGGAGTAGCAGGAATTTCTCTTAGCTGTGCTCAAACCAACTGTATTCCTTTGCCTGTGGCTTGGGATGCATTTTTTGAAGATTACATATAGTTTCATTAGAGATCCCTGCTCTTGTGTGCCACTGATACAGGCGCTTCAGTCTTCCAGCTGTATCCCGGGAGACAAGGTAAATCCACGGTGCTCAGCCTATTGTTCCATCTTCTCCTTCCTTTCCGAGGTCCCCTAAGTGTTTTTCCCCCTTCAGGTTCCCCCTTTCCTTTCCAGCAACATTCCCAAACCCAGCTCCTGACACCCATCCAGCCATCTGATCCCTGCCCGCTTTGGGGAGATGCTCTTCTAATGGAATTCATGCAAGTAAAGGAAAGCAGCTCACAAATATCTGCGGAGGCCAAAGAGGAGGAGAGGGGGAAAAAAAAGAAACAACTATAAAAGCGAGGAATTTCTTTTTCCAACGCAGGAATTTCCACGAAATTCCAAAGAGGAATTCTTTCTTTTGCCTCCCTCACCACTAACTTCAGAGGTGCGGCTAGACCCGGCCACCATCCCTTTTAATTTATTTATTTATTTATTACTTTTTTCCTTTTTCCTCCCCTGCTAAGGCACGTTTCAGTGCACCTGCAGAAAGGCTGCGAGTAGGAAATTGGAAATAAAAACTCCCGCATTGCTGGGGAGTGAGCGCATTTGTTTAGGAGGCCAATTACATCCGTCCCGGGATGATTTATACTAGCGGCGTAACGCACTACAATAATTACACATAACACACAGAGTAACAGCGGCGGGGCACCTGCTCCTTACCGAAGCGGCTGTGGTCCTGCCGGGTGCCCTGCACCGTGCCGTTGGGGAAGATCTCCAGGTGGAAGCCGGTGCGGCAGTAGAGCTGCCGCCGCCGCAGGATGCCCTTGAGGTGAGCGAAGTCGGTGGGCGAGCCCCGCTGCAGCCGCCCCTCGATCTGCCCCAGGCGCTCGGTGAGGAAGCCGGGCGAGTCGGCGAGGGGCAGCGCGGCGGGGAAGCCGTGCAGGTCGGGGTCCAGCGCGCCCAGGAAGCCGCCCAGCTCGGCCATG